>VXAL01001528.1:15458-57265 GCA_013399475.1 Chauna torquata | reverse complement strand
ACCCCGGCCGAGTCGGGGGCTTGGGAGAGCGGCCGGGCTCGGGGCTGGGCGCCGGAGGCTCCGAGGTGCCGCCGGGCGGTCGCTCGCCCGCCGGCAGCTGCGGCGAGCCACCTGTAACGCCTCAGGGCCGGAGCATCCCCCTGTGCCGCCGCCCGGTCTTTCGCACCCCGCGCGAAACGCGCCCCTGCGCCTTCGAGCACCTGGAAGCAGCGCCGCGGGATCGCAGCTGGAGCAACTCACTCGAGATCGGTGGCAGAGCCCGTCTCTGAAATCCAGACCTTACGCTTCGGTCCAGGGGGCACGGCGAGCCCGAGGAAATTACTCACATGCTCGACAATAAAGCGCAGATACGCGCTGTGCAGGATCAGGATCTCATTTTTGCTGTGCTTCAGTTCCTCATCTGCAAGATGAGGACAATAATACTTCCTTTCTCACATCCCAGCCTTATCTGTGCTCTCACAGTACAAAAAAATTAGGCATGTGGGTAACTTTAGGCATGTGAGTAACCTCATTGACTTAAAAGGGACAATTCAGAGATGAAAAGTTAAGCAAGCATGTAAGCATTTGAAAGATCAGGGCCTTGTAATGTAAGCTTTTCGGAACAGATCTTGCCCATTACTTACTAAAATTTTATACCGTGTGACAAAATAAGGTCTCCAGTGCAAAGCTGGGCTTCTGTTAAAACAGAAATGACAAGACTGCACCTGGGGATTTATCACAAGCACTCCTTCCCTCTGAGAAGCTCTGCAGACGCGATTGCTATGTGCTTCACAAGCCAGGTCATACCTGGGTACGCTCCAGACAAACCAGGTATACTTCAATGCTTCTCAGTTTTTTAAGCAGTGATTTTTCTCACTGCATCTCTGCAAAAATGCAGGGCCATCATTTATCACAACTTATAAGCAGACCTTATGGGTCTGACGGGGTTGAAACATAGAGCCAAATTCTCCTCTTATTTATTCCTGAAAACCCCCATGTGTTCCAGGTTTGCATACAGAGAACAGGGGCATTTGATCTCTAGAATCACACCCTGGCATTAAAAAGAAAGAAAAAAAAAAAATCCACAAAAAGGTGCCACCACAGACTAAGCCGTTGGTACCTTTCTCCAGGAAATCCAGAGCTTTGCCTCAGCGAGACTGGGACATGCAGGCAGGGAGAACTTCACTAACCGCCCTCTTCGAAAGTGGAAGCTGGTTAACTCGAGAACGCAGCAGCTTTCCACAGATGCATGCGTCCCATCCAGATAATCTGAAGTAAAAGGACTGACGTTTCACAGGAGAGCCGCACTTTCAGAAGCTGTTCGTGGATCTTCTGCGTTCCAGCTCCCGCAGAGCCCGCAGGCCACTGTTTCTGAGCGTGCTCCAGCCTACTAGGGGAGGCTGATTTGGCACGCACACTTTAAGGCAGATTTCACACTATGCAAGCCACAATTTCTCATTAAGCGTTTGATAAGAGTTTTTAAGGTCAGAATCAAGTTGCTGGACTTATGCGAGCTGAGCCTGATGAAAGTCATATCTTGTGAGATGTCTAGCATCTTCTGCAAGTCACTGCACTGAGGTTTATTATCAGCTCATAGGAGCTCTCAGGACTCAGAAGATCTCGTGAGGATCCCTTTATGGCTGAAGCCCTTAGAATTACTAGCGGTATAGTCGCAGCGGCACTGAGCTCGCTGCTGGCAGGCTGCTCTCATATACAGCAGGTGCCTTGCTGGGACAGCAGCAGTGGATAGCCTGAAGAGAGCTCCGCTGTCCCACTGACGCTAGTTCAAGCAGGTCCGTTAAGTTGTAGATGCGGGAATACACTTGGACCCTTGCCTTAGGAGCCAGATTCGACAGTCATTTTTCTTGCAGTATTTCCACTGACATTACCGGGAATTTTGTATGAGCCAAAGTGGGTTGCAAAGGATATAAAGTGTGGCAACGTATAGTGAGAAAGGCAATTGTCTCACACATTGCCAGCTAACACTTCTCAGACTAAATCTGCTACAGAACTTTTTCCATTGCTATCAGTTCTGTTGTGGGAAGCGTCTGACAAGGTTGTACACTCAACGGTTCCCTTCAGATTCATTCTTAATTGCAAATAGCAATTGTTATTGCAGGAGGTACAATGTTTCTATTGAAGTGCATTACCACTCTCCATTCCTTGCTTTCCTATAGCAGTCTTACCAAAATCAATCCTCAAAAGGGACAGCACGCCACATTCATGCAGCTTCAGTCCATTATCAGGCAGGTGATGATGATGTAGTAGGAAAACACAACAGAAAAGTTTTATAAATTGAGAATCAACAGAGAAGTTTTATGCAGAGAACATTCACATTCTTTGTAACGGCTGGAATGCAGCGGACAGGTGCTCCTGCTCCTGTTGCTGTTCCACTGCAAGATTTATGTTCCAGTCCTAATTTTTCAGAGAATGGCCTGGGCACAGTGTCCACAAGATTCACTTGCAGGATTGTAAACTTGTTGGGTGAGTAGTTCTCATTCAGTTTGGAAAACAGAGGTTGTGATCAAGATGAGGATGGTAAAGATTTATCACCTGAAACGTGCTAAATTTCCAGAGGCACAAATGGGTAACGGATGTTGTTTTGTAGAGTCAGAAATCTCCCTCAAACAATGGATTCTACCATAATACTAAGTGTGACCAGCTTTGTTCCACAATCTTTATCGTATGTAGTGCCCAGAGGCGCTAGTTAATAGGTGTCACTGTTTCCGTTCCACATAATGTCTAACATTTCATAGATCTTCCTTTGGTTACAGATTTTTGATCCATTAAATCATAGTCTCAGATTTTTGAATTCAGAAAAGAACTCCTTCACCTTTTAGCAAAGATGTGATGCTTTTACCTCACTAGCATCTCAAAGGTCCATGATTTCCACTCCTTACACATGGGAAATACCACCTGTGGTACTGACTTGTAAATACAAAGTATCAGAACCGAAGACTTCTTTCCTTCCCATCAATCTGTTTGTGTCATATTCCTCCTTGCATTGCTGTGCTGACTCCTCAGCCAGTGTTGCATCATGCTGATTACTCACCTCTCACGTAAGTTATCTTATATTGGCTTCCCCCTGTCCTTTACTTGATCTCTCCCATCATTCTGGTTTCTCATGTACATATAAGCATTTTAGGTAATTGCCTGTAGGCTTTTTTCTGCAAAATTTTTCTTCACTGACTGACTTCCTTGAACTCAACTACAAGTCCCTTGCTCTCTCCAGTCTCTGTATTTTCCACTGACTTCTACCGTACTACTTTTTTTGAATCATCTGTGTACAGTTAGAAAGCCCCCCTACTGTCGTACCTTGGCCTCTTTTTCAATTCTTTCTCTTTGAGCTTCTTATCTAGAGGCCAGAGAAACTCTCAGCACCTTACGGACACTACCACAAACGCAGAATAAATAATTGTGGTAATAATGCAAGGAAAATGTGGATAACAGTTGATCAGATATGTGAGATTTTAATCTGCATGAATTAAAAGGTGAAAGGAGAGAAAAATTAACACTTTGTCATCACTGGCTTTGTTAACTTCTTTCCATTTTACAAATAGGATATGCTAATAAAGGAGTTTTTCTTTTTAAAAAAAGGTTGAAGAATATTTTACAATGAGAGAATGTACTAGGCTGAATATGACTGCAGACATTTTTTGGCATCAGAGACAGCTACATATTGTATGACTGGTGGCTGACTGAATGAAGCAGAACCATGAAGTTGAATGACATTCGCTACTCAGCAAACAGCGTCTCAATTTTACATACATTTATGATTTTAGTGGAATTAACACTTTATGTGTGCACATGCACACATACATGCACATGCACAAAACATTTGAGAAGGAACATTTAAAAGACATCATCAGACCCACACATTGTATCACGTCACTGGTTGAAAAGCTTCCTCTCTAAAACTTGCTGCTCGTAGTCACGTCTGGACCACAGCTAAACGCAGACCCAGTACCTCTCCAGGAAGCTCTCACCAGCACCCAGCCTGTTATCTCCTCATTTTGCAGGCTGATCTCTGGTACTTCCACTCAGATGGCTCTGGCAAGCTGAACAGCCTGTCGCTGGAACAACTGGCCAGTGGGCCTGTCTACAGGACAAGTATGGTGGAGATCGGAGCCAGCCACGCCAGCACTCCGTTTCAAAGCATAGATGCTCTATAATTACTGCTAGTAATGTTCAGGCAGTTCCCAGAGTTAACAGGTGTCACTTTTCTACATGCCGTTCCAAGGAATTTGCTGTCTTCTCAGGCAAGATGAATTACCTAGCCTATCTAGCAAAATGGGACATCCTCGATTACAGTCTTATCAGTCTTGCCCCAGACTTGCTTACAGTTGTAACACCTGTGTGTTGGGGGAGGAGAGGAGGATGTACTTTACTTGTACAGTAAGAAAGTGCTTACTCCAGAAGCTGAAGGGACTACTGTTACCAACAGCAATCTCAGCTAGGATACAACTGAAGAATTGCCCGAACCATGCTTTTTGCTTCAAAGACTGCCCAGCAATTACTCTGCGTATAAAACCACGGCTTGCAGGATTTAGTCTAATGTAAAAGAAACCAAAATTCTGACTCCCTGTTCTGAAATACCCGCTATGGCCTATGCAAAAAAATTTTTGCTGCTTCAGCTATTTTAAATGATATATGTGGTTTATGCTTCTTTTCCATAGTTGGTTTTATATAGAATATACAAAGAATTCTGCCCATAGTTTTACCTGGAGACAACTACTGAGCCGCGGTAGTTGCCAGGGTTAAAAGTGAGATTTCCAAGGTTAAAAGTGAGAAATGCCTTAGAACAGGACCACAATCATTTCTGTACTAATACATATCAGCTTGGTTTCCAGAACTCTCTGATCAGACGTGAAGGAAAACATGCCCAGTCCAGCGCAGAGCGACAAAGATGATTAAAGTCCTGGAGAATCTTTCATAGGAGGAGAGAGTGAGAGAGCTGGGATTGTTCAGGCTGGAGCAGAGAAGGCTTAGGAGGAACCTCAGCAGTGTGTGCAAATACCTGAAGGGAGGGTGCAAAGAAGACAGAACCAGGCTTTCCTCAGTGGTGCTCACTGACAGGCAACAGGCACAGAAAATTTCACCTGAACACAAGACAATATTATTTTTACTGTGAAGGTGGTCAAACACTGGGACAGGTTTACCAGAGAGATTGTGGAGTCTCCATCTGCAGAGATACTCAAAACCCAGCTAGACATGATCCAGGGCTACTTGCTCTAGCTGAACAGGGGCGGTTGGACTAGATGACCTCAAGAGCGTCAAGGATTCTGTGATTACAAAAGGGCAATCATCTGCTTTCCAGAGATTACTAAGCCTATGTATAAATTTAAGAAAAGAAATGTCCTATCACGTTAGCTCTGCTGTCACTGATCCCTTCCAAACTTGTGAATTCTTGAAGTATATCTATAGTTGTACTTCAGTTAAAATTTCTTAAGTCCCTTTGAAAAAGAGGGGTAAAACATTTCTACATATATGAAAGGGGCTGAGCTAAGAGGGATTATCACACTGTCTTTGTATTACCCCTTGCATCTGATTTCCAAAGAATTTAATTTTTTTTCCATAGGTATTATATCATGGACGATGATGGAGGTGCTATGGCTGTCTGTCTACAGGGTGGAGATCACAGTGGTTAGCAGCTAAGGTACCCAGGCAGAGACGAAGAAGACCCTGAACTTAGTCAGACGCTCAGTCTATTCCACGATCAACATCATTAATCAGGCATTTCTTCAGTAATAGAGTTGTATAAGAGTTTACAACTGTTTCTCTTGGGAGACAAAACTTAATCCTACCTGAGAAGTTAGCTGGAAATAGGAAAAAGATAAAAGGTCCATTTTTTTTGTTTCGCTTTAATCTTGATTTAATAAGGAAGATATTAGAAATTCAGAATGATAGTTGACTGGCAAATGGAGAATTCATCCTTTTCCTCAACTACTTTTATGATTGCTACCTAAAAATTCATACGGACAGATTTAAAAACTTGAAAATACTTATCTGTTGGATTTTCTGGCAAACATAAAATGAAACAAGCCTACTGTCATTTCATTGCTGTCTACTAAGGAGCAGGCAGACAGCAATGGAAAGTTGTGTTAATGAACAAATGTGTTGGCCATAGAGGTTTGCTTTTCCGTTATTATTTTTTAAATCCATTTCTTAAAGTCTCCTGGCTATAACTTCAAATCACAAAGCTCTAATGAAGTCAGATTAGAAAGATCCAGAAGCATGTTATGTTCTATTTCCAGAAAGAGTAAACTAATAGGATCACTAATACTTTGAAGGATTGATCCAACTTTTCTGCTGAAGAAAGCCTCAGTAACAAATCCTGATTGTTTCAAGTTAATTTATTACTTATAATTATTCAGTGAATCTTTCTGAACACTTGCACTGCATGGTGGTTCAACATTTGGTTGTTTTATTTGATTATGTGAATCATGTAACACTGTTTCTGAACTGCCTGAAAGAGGCAAGAATATCCACGTGTGAATCTAGTATTCATTCCGTGAGAGATCTGCTTTCATTGAACATTTTTATTAGTAAAGTTCAATTCAGGTTTACAAAAAGCACGCTCATTTGGCCCTAGGAAACAACACAAGCGTCTATGAAGTCTGCCATCTTTTATAGGCCCCACCTTGCTCAGAAGACTGTCCATTAAGCTCCCTGTGCATAGTTAGCAAGCAACTATAACTTCAGATACTTGCTGTACTGATGTGCCAAATATCCTGAGTCTGGGGAAACAAACCCATTTAAAGATAAAGTATATTTCTTATCTTTGTGCCTTCCTATTCCAGTGTATTTCAATATAGTTGAGAGTATACATCTCCTCTCTCAATTATCTGATGTATAGCTAATGGAGACAGGTATGTGGTCAGACTGCCGTTGTGGTCAGACTGCCGTTGTGATCTCTATCACAAGGCTTGTTGGAAGCCTTTTTTTGTTTAATAGCAGTTAAAATTTTCTGTTAAGGGATCCAAGGGGGAGCTTTCTTCTATAACAAACAGCGATAAAGAGAGCTCTAAAGATTGGGGCTCCAGTTTACAAGCAAGAGGCTTGGACAGTGTTCACTGCGCGGTTTTGGGTGAACCACAGTTCTCTGGAGAAAATGGCTATGTTAACACTTTTCTTATTTCACAAGGGTATTCACAAGACACAATAAACACTTTGAAAAGTTCAGTAAGTATGAGAAAGGAGTCCATTACAAAGGCATGCCTACAGGGCAGACTCAAGCTTCCCTGCCGTCCCTTTGGGCTGGCCAGCTGACCAGCCAGCTGTGAGCTGGAAGCCCATAGCCACGCTGATGCCAGCCTGAAGACACCAATGGCTATCTGACTCCCACCGTGGAGCTGCTTACTCCTGTGGATTGACACCATACCTCTTCCCTTCATCTGGGTTCACACATGCCCATTTGACAGGTAAGCAGCCTTTTACAATCTGGGCTTCTACAGAGCTGTACTTAATGATTATTTTTATTTTTTTTTGCACTACCTGAAAACGGGCAGGTGCCGCTGAGGGACTAGGACACCATCGTGTGGGACAGTGTGCTAACAACTGACAACCTGTAGATCAGGCAAGTGATAACCAAAAGCTACACACAGCACAGGGAACTCAAGGAAAATGTGAGATATTGTCAGGCAAATCAATAGGCCATGGCTTGAAGTGCAACATCACTGTAGTTGTTATCAAGTTTTCTAGGGATAACAGCTACGAACAGATTCAAGAGAGAAAATGAAATAGCCTGGATGGTACGTACAGACACATCCTTCCCACTCCCACAAGTAACCAGTGCGAAAAGAGAAAGTGCCAATTTGAAAAGAGGACAAGCAGGCTGGGGAAAGTGGCCAGGGATACAAGAGCTTCCCAGAAGCATGGGTAAGTAAAGAACGTCTTGAATTAACCTGAGGAGGGAGAGCCAGGAACAGATACAAAACCCCAGACCACATACTAATGCAATGATATTTCCAGCACTACGAATGCATACAGACAGAACAGGACAGGCTTGGGTCTGTCAAGGGCAAGAGACGAGGCAAAGGTGACTGAGACGCAAGGTGATGAGAATTTAAACATGAATTTCAGCTATATGGAGGCTTAAGAAAGGCCCCACATGGGTGAAGTCCTGCAGAAAGGATCCACAGCTTCCAGACATATTCTTTACTGGAGGAGACTGTAAAGGTGGTATAAAGAGAGAGCCATGTAATTTATTCTGGTCTGAAGCAACATGTATTATACATTTTTATTATAGAGTTGATCATGGCAAGAATAAATATTAATTGTGTTGCTGTCACAGCTTCTCTTTGTCCCAAGCCTGCCCCTTCCCTGGGTGTGTCCTTCATAGCGAGTGCCTCAGGAGACTCAAGATGGAGACGGGTGATATTAGGGTGAAATTAGCCATAAAGAAAACATTTAAATAAAAATGATTAACCCAGTGTTAGAGCTATTATGGGACAGAAAAGAAATGTCAGAGAAAAAAAATGTGTACTGCAACTGCCCCATTACTCTATAATTAGTTTATCTTTGTATAATTTATGGTTAGTTCTATGTCAATGAATTCCAGCAAGAAGAAACTCCTGGCTTATGACGAGGCTTAAAGAAATGAAGCAGTGATGCCCAGATTGCTCAGAGTGTTTGAAGGTATTCTGGGAACCTAGATGCACTCTGTCTTCGAAAATTAAAAGGAAACAATTCTTTTCCATGCAAGCTGACATTGACATTGGACTAGTTACAAGTTAGGCACCTAAATATCTTCACACGTTTGTTTAAATTTCCAATTTTACCTTGGTAGAGGTAAATACTGTTATACGGTTTGGCGGAATTATAACTGTTTATATTATGTAATCAATCTGGTGGCTCTTGATAGGCATTAGCTGGGTTTAATGAAAAGTATTATTTATCTCAAGGGAGGTAAACAATTATTCTTTTTCTGGTCCTCTAACTCCTTCTTCCCTTTAGAGACAAATATTTGACTAGAAAAATAATCATTAAGAGAGTTCATACTGTTAGATGGAAATCTAGCCCAGTTACCTGACTTAATGACACAAACATGCAGTAATATGTATATATTGATGCCTTGAAGTGAATATCAGGATGTTTTGTCCTACAAGCTAAGTATTGATCAACACGTACAGTGTATTTTCCCTTTGGATCGATATGTCTGTTTGTTCTTAAATCAATAAGTACTTATTGTTACATAGAGAAAAAGTTTGGCTCATAATTGGATAAAAGTGGGCATGTAGTAACTGAGAACATTTTTCTTGCTTACCTCCAACAGTTGTGGGCTCAGGTTTTAAAAAAGAAGGTCAGACTGAACATGTAGAACGTTGTATATGAAGTTCAGAAAAAACTGTCACTCATAATTGCTGAGCTAATACAGTAAACATCCACTACATGACCCAATTTTCTAATCAGAGAACAATGATGCTCACCGAACTCAGTTGAAACAGACAATATTCCATATACACCTCTCTGCTTTTTGGTCATTTTTAACTTGGAGTATTCCTTTGTGTGTATGTTTAAATAATAGCTATGAACATTCAAGGAATCATGGGACCTGCTTTGTGGTTATACATCTTCAGTCTCGGCATCCTAAATATTGCTCAGTTGTAACTGACAGCCTGATTTTGAAATAAGAGAGATTTGAATTTGACCATTATTTCAGAACCTCAGCATTTTCAGAACCTGGGAATCTTTGTCTTTTTTCTTGTTTATTCCAAATGTATGCAGAAATCCCACAATCCAAATTTTATTTACTACAAAATCTTTTTCTGCCACTTTGTTGTTCTTGTGGTTGCTTCTACAGATTATTATTAGTAAAAACCACCACCACCAAACTCACCACTCCCAAACTAGATCACATAAAATAAAATCCACACTTCAGGTAAGATAAACTAGCCAGCTGTATAAGTGCTAGTCTGATCTAGCCTAAGTGAAAATTTGGCCAAGTAGATCTCAGTCTGAAAAACGTAATATTTCATGGAAAAGTGAATAGGGAAACAGAGTTAAGAATACTATTTAAATATACAGAAACTAACTAACAAAAACCCTTTATGATTATTCTGTCAGCTTCTTTTTTTTTTTTCCACGAAGAAACAGGAAGATAAACAGGTATCAGAAGCATTGCCACATTTTGCCGTTTCTATAAATTAAAGAACAGAAATGCTTTACAGATATAAGGCAATTTAAGATTATTAACTACATTAAGGAAGGGGAAATAAAAAGATTCTTGAACATACCCATCTTGTAATATACCTTATAAATAAATGCATAACTAAGTAAAATAATCAAAAACTATTTTTACCCTCTTAAGAACCGAAATTAAAGTTCTCATTTCTCTCCTATTACAGCAATATGTAACCAAAGTCAGAAGCTGTCTGCTGAGTTTGGCTCTTGGGGGAGATCCTGGATTTTCAATTTCCAGTACTGCCAGGTGAAAACACATGATACACGCATGCTACTACATCACAATTGTATTCCCTGAGTGAGCTGAGAACTGAATGGATTTTGCATAGTTTTGCTTCACTGATGTGCAGCAAATTAAGATGCTCTTATTAGGACCAGTGCATTACTAAGTTGCAGCTTTTTGCCAGGAAGGAACTTTCAGACCATGTAAAGTAATGCCAGTGCACAGGGCTCCTAAATCTCTTAGGTCATTTCAGGGTAAACAGTCCCCCCAGATATTTTTTTTGCCAACAACGTAAAGCAGCTCCATGGAAGAGCTAAATATAATACATGCCTTCCGGCGCTTGCCAGATGCCTCATTCCCTGGACCACACTGCTCCCTATGATCACTCTATGATCACATTAAATTTTCTTGATTTGACACGTCTTCCCTTTTATACCCTGGATTTTTGAGCTCTTAGTCAGGCTGTGCAGAACGAAGCAAACTGTGCACCCAGTCTCCCACTAACCAGGCAGGTGGAGACTGAGTGGAGGGAAATCTGGCTGCTGCTGTTTTGCAGGAGGTCTTTATGAAGAGGGAACCCATCCAGCAGCTCCCAGGGGTGAGCGGGAAAACACTGAGGGAATTGCACTTTCTTTACCTATTCAGAGGCCACTGCAGCAACTGGGCACCTCCGTGTGTGGCTGTTTGGCCAAAGCACTGCAAGGTGCTTGCAGTGTAAGTACATTGACATTTGTCATATTGCATACGTTATTATATGAACAAAAAGGGTGAAAACTAACAGTGGGCATTCATTGCACTTCACTGTGCTATTCTAGTTCACAATTTACAAAGGTGTAACAACTGCAACATGGCCCAGCATGACCTCTACACTCCCAACAGCACCACTTTGTCTCCTTCATTTCCTCCAACTCGCCTTCATCACTTCAACAGGCACAGGAATTTTTCAGTTATTTTCCTCTATTTCTTCCAGTTTCGCCAGTAGCTTCACCCACACTATCATCTCTTGATCTCCCTCGCACCCATTCTCACTCCGTTTGTTGCTTTTCTGTGTAAACCATCTCCCTCGTTCCCAGCAGTCTCTTCCATCCTTGGCTTCCCTTGCCGGGCCAGCTACCTCCTTTCATATCTGAACACACTGAGTGTACTGTCTGCAAGCACCGATAAGATTTCCTGTATTCCATTTCCACCCCAGACCATCTAATCTAGTTTCTGCACCTTTTACTACACTGACATTAAGAACAGATGAACTTGGTCAGACCAAAGGATAATCTAACCCAATATTCTCTCTTCCACAGTGGCCAAAACCAGATGCCTGTGAAGTGTTATCAGTATAGGCAAGGGTATAGTGATATTCTCCCCATGACCCCCAGCTGTTCTGGTCAAAATCTCTAATGATCACTTCCCAGCCAAGTTTCAGAGTGAGCACTTATCCTTCTTGTCCTGTCTGCACCCTTTTACATAATCTATTTTTTCCTGATGACTTCAAAACCAATGCTGATTCTCGGTTCTCCTAGCTTCATCACACTTTTTGGAAGCCCCTCTTTTTCTGGGGATGCTGCTAGGCTCTGTTTTAGGCTTCTTCCCCCCCCCCCCAAATAATAAGATGCAAGGTGTTCTTGCAATTACAAGTTCAGCTACTAATTCCATCTTGTTTATTGATAGACTTATCAACCACACTTGTCATTTTCTGTCCAAATTGAAATTTCAGCCTTGTCTAACAGGTCTTTGTGGATATTTCTATGAGCCCAAATTCAACAGTGCCAAAACAGGTGTCATTCCTTCCTCTGAATCATGGTAGACAAAACCAGCATCCTGCCTCTTTACTCAGTCTGTCACCAGAAAACCTCCTCCTCAACTCAGAACTCTCTTGTGTTTTTCACACTTAGACTATCAACAGTCCTTGAAAACTCCTGTTTCAGAACATCTCTAAAAGGGACCTTTGCAGTACATCCAACTGATAAAACAGCTAATTTCAATCTCTCCCCTTGTATCTTGATTACTGCACTATTCTTTCTTCTAACCATGACAAAAAGACAGCTAGGTTCAGTCATGTTCATTCAGAATATGGCTGCAAAGGTCATCATCCTTGCCTGCCCTTTTGACCAAATTAAATATTTTCCTAGATACCTCCATTAGTTATTCATTCTATCAAATAAAAAAAAAAAGAAGGAATTTGGTTTTTTTTTGGTTTGAGTCTTTTCTGGCCTATAAACTCTCAGTCTATCAAAATATAAGCCCTGGCATTCAATGGACCTTTGAAATATGCCTTCACCATCCTGCAGTTTCGTTTTCAAACAAGAATCTTTCTTCTCTCCTCACTGAGAACAGCTCCTGAAAACCTCCATGTTCCTTGCAACTCCATCAATAGGGATTTATGCTCACCTTGGCAGGCGATTTGACCATAGTTATATTCTGTGAACAGGCTGAGAATGATACTATGCTAAACAGTACTGTTTTACCATTTCCCTTTGCTCCCTCATCTCTTGGACTTTAAAAAAACAAACAAACAAACAAAACCCCCAAATGCCCAAACTTAGATCACAAAACCTCTGAGAAAAAGGCCTTCTTTTTTAAGAAATGTAAGCTTGGGGTAGTCCTTAGAGTCTAAAATGGATAGAATCTAAATCAGAAAAATTCACCTGTGTTAAAGACATGTCTTTGATGAAGTTGTTCTTTTAAATGTTAAAATGTTTTAAGTTTGGTTAAAAACAACAAAGTATTCTGCTGCATTCCATATCAATCTTATAATAACAAATGTCACCCATTTAATGCTAGGGCACAGTATTTAATAAATCTGTTTATCACAGGGTTAGGAACAACAAGCCACATTTTAAAAACAGACCTCATGGGTCAAGGCAGAATCTGTATGAGCAGGCATACTATTCAGTATAAAACCAGATAATAGCACGTGCACAAGCACTTTTTGCTGCACATAAGGCAGCTAGTTTCAAATACTGAAAGGTTAACAAACACTGAAGTACCTTAGGCAGGCAAAAACCAAATCAAGGACTGATTTTGAACAGCTGGAGTGAAATCCTTGCCCCCAAGAAGCCAACGGGAATTCTGCCCTTTCCTTCACTGTTTCAAGGTTCTCAGCTATGGCTTTGTGTGAAACCCAAATTACTGATTTTTAAAGTTAAAACCAACAGCTTGTTTGTAATAGTTACAAAAGCACTTGAATTTATAGTTATAATAGGAAAGGCTTCATGTGGACTACAAGATGGTTATTTGAAGAGTAAACTATATGGGACTTCAGATCATAAGAAATTGGTATATGGATACGTCCAACGTGATTAGTGTAATCTTAATTCTCTGCATATAACATCTATTGCTTCCTATGCTTATAGACATACAGGCAGCATTTTAAAGGTCCTCAGTAGAGAACAGTGATGAGAAATGAAACAAAATGTCTTGATTTTGCACTTTTTTCTTGCAGTATGTGAATGCCTTTCCCCAAAAAGTCAAATAGCAAAGATTTTATACTAGCCTGAAAACAGACTGTATGGATTCCACTTCCTTTTTTCAGTTAGTGAGGGCACTACTTAGAAATGAGATAGAGGATAAAACCCAAAGCAAGCAATAAAAATGTGAATGAGGGCGACCATTCTACTTGGGCCAGAAGATGCAGCCTCCAACCGCTGGTACCAGCATTGCAAGAATCAGTTCAGGAGGATGAGAGGAGCCAGTACTGTCTTGATTAACTGGGTGTGTAGAGTTTTGGGGGTAACTTTTCTTGAAGCACACACACAAAACACAAGACAGAGGAAATCATATCATTACCCACATAAGCCTGTGGTTTGGAAAGACGAGCGGTTGGCTTCCGGCAGCTGCAAGGAATGATGGGGAGTCAGATAGAGCCCAGCTGTCACACACTCCATACACTTTTTCATAACACTTTTCCCCCTCATTTTTTTAAAATGCAGTAAGCATGCTGTCCAAGGCTGCCAGAAAAATGAATTACATAGGTGTCCCCTCACTCAGCTATCAAATCCTTCTCTTCCAACCTACTAAATAAAGAGAGGCTGTTGCATTCATGAAAAAAAAAAAAAAGAAAGCAAGGTAAAATCATTTTTATGTAAGCCCATACCAGAGAATCAGAAAGGTATTCATTTTATTTTGTGTATCTAGACAGTGATTTTAATGTTATGTAAATGCAGCAGGCAATTCCTAATCTATCCTGAAATGTATGTGTCAGAGCTCTTGTGTAGTACAGGTTACTGATGATAAAAACAAGATGCGTTTTTATACAAGGAAGGCACATGATTACCAGCTTTAGAATTTTTTTCTTTCATTACAAATTTTAAATAGGACAAGCCAGTGCAATGGAAACTGAGGGGTACCACTGCAGAAAAAGCTAGTGTCTTTTCAGAGAGTCAAGTTTGACAAACATTGTTTGCCTCTGTCCTTGAAACCAGAACAGCTAGACATGGTAGCAGCCCTTTAGACTTTAAAACTGATTAGGTAGAAAATTTTCTATTAATCCTTACAGCATCAGTGTTCCTCATTTTTTTCTTTTTCTTTTTTTTTTTTTTCCTTGTAAAAAGGAAACTTATCTTGTTTAAAGAACATTTCCAAACACTCAGTTGAGTCGAGGTTGTCATGATAAGGCAATCTTCACATCAGGAGGCTTTTTCAGAGAGGAAGAAGAAGCACAGATACAAGCACGGTCCAAGCCTCAGATCCAACTGTCAAGGAAGCTGATACACAAAAGGTCTTAAACTGATATTTATGAAGAAGTTACATGCTTAGGTATCTTGGTAGGGCAATCTGGAGTCTCAAACCAAGCCTCATCTGCCACCTCAATCCGGCAGCACCTCAGTTTGTTCTTCCCCCAGTGAAGTCAGCACCCTGCTTTTATCCCAGAAGCCAGGAGTCAGAGCATGCATACAGATTGCGCATCCACATACACATCCCTCCTCTGCCTGAGCAAACTCAAATTTACTTGTGCACCCTGCTGGCTGAATGCTTGCAACACCCACGTGCTCTTGTGGAGTCATGAAAAGCACTCACGGATGGATCTAGCTTCAAGCCTCTTCCCCACTTGTATAAATCTGGTTTAAGAGGCAAGACAGACAGTATTGCCCCAAATGGTCAATATCTCTGCAGTTCAATCAACTGGAAATGTTCTTTTACAGCAAGTATGGGCTCCATCCTTGTACTGGGTCTGGCCGGGATGGAGTTACCTTTCCCCACAGCAGCCCATACAGCGCTGTGCTCTGCACTTGTAGCTAGACCAGCACCGATACCACACCAGTGTTGTGTCCATTGCTGAGCCGTGCTGGCACAGCACCCAGACCCTCCAAACCCCCAAACCCAGTGGGCTGGGGGTGAGCAGCAGCTGGGAGGGGACATCACCAGGGCAGCTGACCTGAACCCACCAAAGGGATATTCCATACCATATGATGTCACGCTCAGCAATAAAAGCTGGGAAAGGGGAAGGAGAGGGGGGGGCTCTCGTTATGAAGACGTCTGTCCTCCCGAACAACCGCTATGCATATTGAGGCCCTGCCTCTCAGGACATGGCCGAACACCGCTCGTTGACGGGAAGTAGAGAATTTTTTTTTCCCTCTCTTTGCTTCCGCGTGGCCTTTGCTTGTATTATTTCTTTTTTTATTTTCTTTTCCCTCTAATTAAATTATCTTTATCTCAACCCTTGAGCCCTTGTCCATCATATTTTCTCCCCCTGTTCCTCTGAGGAGGGGGAGCGAGCGAGCGGTTGTGGTGGAGTTCTGCTGTTTAGCTGGGTAAAACCACCACAATCCTACAGACAGATGGGGAATTGGAACCCAGGTCTCCTATATCTGGCTGTAACAACGACTGTCAGATAAAAGGTTGTGTGGGGAGAGCAGAAAGCAGGGTGAGAGGAGGAACTTCTGTTGTGTTTTGTCAGAAAAAGCAGACATGATGTAGAACTAAACTGTCAAATGAGATTTCAGGGCTGTGACTATCAAGCACCAGCTTGTTTCCCAGCAGGCCAGAGTTACATATGTGATTAAGAGAAGGACCTTAAGCTGGTTAACGTGAACAGCACTGAGGTGATGCCCTCCTCATGCGCTGACCTAGGTGGATCCTTTTCTAAGAAGTTTAGCAACACTGCCCATGTCTTCTGAGGCTTTTGCCCTCAAATGGTCCTACAGCTGCCCCCTAAAACTAAGGTTGATTAACCCCTGAGGCACCCCATAAAGCCTCCACAGAGCCCTGCTGATACCAGAACATGGTGGTGTTTTCCCTGCTCCTGGGACTTAAGCAGCATGGCCTAGAGACAATATGTGCTCTACCAAGCAGCAGTCTAGGGAAATTCCAAGCTGTCATTTCACTTCAATACTGCAACATCTTTGTCTTGGAGAGAATTTCCAACGAGGTCAAAGAATTCCTAGGAACCAGATGTGGATCTCAAATCCAGTTTCTAACTACATGAAAACCATGTGCTCAGTTCCACTGTCCTTTAGCATGAGATAAGCTTGGAGAAACTACACAGAAATACCAATATAATCAAGGCTTCACTTGTAAGTGATGCCAGTCAAAGGATTATCCTTTTGTGAGAATCAAAGGTAATTTTTTGGGGTGGGTTGGAAAGGAAGTCTGTGATTCAGTACGAATCCTGTAACTTCCATAATGGTATGGAAAGCAAAGGCAAGACCCTGAATTTCTCCTCTGTCATGCCATTATTTCAAGCTAGTAATTATTACTACATGCTTCTATTATTACTACACTCTTCAGTCAAGTTAGTACACAGAAATGCTATTGGTCACACAAGCAAACAGTAAGTGACAGACGCTCTCTCTAAGTTTACATTACAAAGATTCAAGTCAAATAAGAGGCTGGGCCAGTGAAGACTCAGTTTTTAACATTACACTGTATTTTATTATCTCAGCACCTACTTACCTTGTGTTATCTCACCTCCCTGTCCTTCTATATTTTTATCGTCTCAACTGCCAAACCCTGAGTACTAGTAAAGGACAGAGAGGCACTTCCCTTTGCTGCTGGCCGCCCTAAAAACAGTTTCGCTGGAAATGCTGCAAGTGCACATGTCCCAGCCAGCTGACACCTACCTTGCAGCTGGGAGGTACACACTTTCTGAGTGCTGGGAAGCTGCAAGGCATGCACTTTTGGATTGGGAAGCTAAATACATCCTGCCTGTCAGCTCTCAGGAGGGTAAAACAGCATAAACTCACGTTAGCTACTGTTAGCTAGTTTTTAATCAACCTACGCCATTCTTTCATGTACATGTACATGGCAACACACACTGAATACTCTTTTATATGTACGTAAATTAACAGCGGAAATTCTCTCACATCGTGAACTGCAAGTAGACTCAGGTCCTTTCCTTCCACATTTTCACACTGTTCCACATACTAACAATTTCACACTGAAAATTAATTTCTAAGCAATACTATCCTGCAGTTCCCTATTTTCTTCAAAAATGTTTGCTGCCAGTCAAAACTTGTGCCAGAGAGCCACAGAATAACAGAACGGTTTAGGTTGGAAGGCCTTGGGAAGTCATCAAGTCCATCCTGCTCTCAGAGTAGGTCCAATTTCAAAGCTAGAGCTAAGCTGGTCATCAAATGAGGGGGAAAAAGCACAAACAATCAAAGATTACAAATACGAACAGGCATTCAAATGTTTGTATGATTTGCCTAATTACAGGGAAGGTAGCTAGTTCAGCCATGGAATAATTCATTACAAGATCAAATTAATTCTTGTAAAGGCAATGAAATTTTCATTGAGTTCCATGGGGCAAATCAAATTTTAAGTCATGAAACTGAGGTGCTAACAAAGTAAATCAATGTAGTAAGTGTAACCCCAGGCATTATCAATGCGTGTAGTTGTTAAAGTATCACAGCAATCAATATGCAGACCAGAGCTTTGATACCAGTGAGTAACTCCTCTAACAGACATTTTTATATTAATGTGTCTTTGCTTATTTGAATTTGGACCCGAGTGTTGCTGAGGGCCAGGTCCTTACATGGTAAGAGAATCAGCTTATTTCCATTGTTGCTTCTCTGATTGCATCTGACCTGATCTACTGTTGCCATTACTGACAACCAAGGGAAATATTTTTCCTTCCTTTAGCAAAGCAGGTTACATGTTTTTATGTACTCTTCCCAAATATGCATGCAAGACCCCAAATTGATGAGAAGGAATAGGTCCAACAACTTGGGCTAAGGCTGGAATCAGGCACAGAAACCTGAAACAGGATCCATAGCTGGGGAAAGAAGAGGTTGATTAAGAAACCAAAGAAGCACCAAAGCAAAAGGTAAGGTAAAACTTTATTTATGGCCAGACAAAAAGTCATGACTCCAGAGATTCTGCTACGTAAGCTATACAACTGAAGCAGAGAGGACTTGAGCAAAGTCATACGAGTTGGTGAGACTGACCTCCCAAGACTAGCTACAACCCAACCCAAGTAAAAGGAGAAAAGAAACAAACCTCCAGAATAAGGATCTGCAGCACAAAGTCAAGGAAAATGCCTCTATTTTTGCAAATTGCTTCATCTATCTGATGTATAGACAAGTCACCCAATTGGTGGCCACAAATCAGACCAGTCCCCAGTCAGACTCATATAGTTCCTACCTGTTTGGGAAGCCTCATTCTCCAACTTCTGCTACCTGGAGAAGAGACCATGGATTTGTTTTTGTTATTGTCCTCATAGAGACTTAAGTATAGAATTAGATGTATACACGTGAGCTAAAATTGCTCTCTTCTGAGCCCTCTAAGATCCATAAATAAAAAGATCTAAATGCAGATCTTTCACAAACTAGAGTTTCTTTCCCTGAAGATGTCATACGGTGAAAAATACTTCAGAATTTTTCCAGGGGAAAGAACAATTTCTTCTTTTCTTTCCCTCATTCCTATGTGTGAATGGAAATATTCACTTCAGAACAGAATGCGCTTCTTATTTACAGTCAAATTTGAACACTGCCCACTTTAATCTTCTTTCAAAACTGAGTTTAAACTTATAAACAAAGATTTATGCATCCCCCGTTTACTGAGAAATGCTAACTGTTATACACTAGAATAATTCCAAAGAAGAGGTTTTAATGGAAAAGCTGGGAACACATAGCAACCCTGTCCTGGTGAAATTGCACTGACTCTTGAATGGCTGTTTCAGATAGCTCTGGGACATATAACTGAAATTTCTAAAAGTGACGATGGACTGAAATACAAGCTCATGTTTGAAATAGCGTCTCATGAGACAGTTTGTATTGCCATTTGTTATGGCCTCCAACCTGTACAGAAGAGCTAGGGAAGTAGTAGATAAGCACATGGAAGCCACATGTATTTACAGAGCAAAATTACCAGTAAGCATATATCAGCAAAAGCTGACTAAAGCAGCTGCCACTGTGCAAGGAATCTGTAGGTCCCATGCTAATATCAGAATTAATACTTCTCTAGCCTAATTCCTATGCCAAAATTGGGCATAGTAGCTGACATAGTAGAGAATTTCATCTACTCATGTTCCATGTTAGTGAAAAGACAGACATCTCTGTTCTTGACCTGAATGAGAGTTTCAGTCTCAGGACAAGAGAAGAAACCATGCCAATACCTGGTGTGTGAACAAGCAGGCAATCTGATGATGCTGATTCTCACTCTCATTCAAAATTCACAGGAAAAAAAAAAAAAAGGCTTTTGTGAAAAACACAAAAGTAAGACATTTTCTTTTAATCAGAATGATCATTATTATTTCATTTTTAGAGCAACACTTAGAATATTTACTAAATGTTACATCAACATTCATAATGTTTTAAACAGGTTTTATGCATAGCCAAATAGTATGTAGACATTTGCAAAACAATGTCAGTATTGCCTCTGAGGTTTGTTTTAATGAAAGTGTGAAATTTCATTAAAAAAAAGTTTAAATGCAAGCTTTCCAGTGCAGTCAATAAGAAATTTACCTAAGCAAACCCAGTACATTTAAATTCAAACAAGTTGTAAATACACAGTATCTAGGGGGAGGCCACAAAAGCTGTTTAGTAGAATAAGCAGTATTCTATTGCATATGTTAAAAATTAGCTGTTTGGGGGAAGCTAAGGCATATGGAGCCTGTTATTTTATATGAGCTCTGTACCAGGGAAGACTTAGTTTGGCTCATGGTGTCAATGGAGTTATCAGAAATACAAGCATTCATCTACGTAATTGCATGGGAGAAAACATTAAGAACTTGGCACATGTTAAAAATGATTCCTAATTAAAATGTTATTTAATAAACAGGCCCATTTTATTACTCTTGGACCTAAAAAAAAATTTAATAAGTGACTGCTAAACAAGTAATTATAAGGGTAATAAAGCTCTCCATTCTTATTAGGGAAAATATTCATTTCATGACCAGCCAGTGATCCATTTTCTACCGCAGCTGTCAAAAGAAGCAATCTGCAACCATTCAGAGATGTACTATTGTTATTATGCTTATGTAATACTGCTATTACATTTTGTAACAGCAATAATGATCTCAAACTAGTTCTTAGGGTAATTATAGACCAGCTTGCTAATACATTAACTGCTCCTGAGTCTTCTTTAGGTCCCAGTAAATTGATGCCATTTTGCTACTAGGGTTGTGAGGTACAGGGGTGGATTTATGGCTTTCTGCCTCCTATCAACATCACTCAAAGCAGTCTGCACTCCTACTCAGGTTGTAGTGAAAACAGTCTCCACCTGCTCACTGTCTCCAATTAAAGTCTTGGTAGAAGAGCCCAAAACTATGGGCTGCTGATCACCCACACTTCTCACTGTTAGCTGATGTAACTCACCACCCCTGCAGGCACCCCTGCGATATGCTCCATCACTATAGGAGATTAAAAATAAAAAAATACAAAGAAATTACAGAACAGGATTAACAGCTAGTAAGTTAGCAGATTTTCAAGCTAAGCAGAGATCAGGAAGCCACTAGGTTACCTTCCTGTCACTAGTTTAAGACCATGTTTCCTTTCAATTTTCCCTGTTCAGGACCAACCTCCCACAACTGTTTGCATATTTTCTTTTAGCTTTCTTTCATCACATAGCTTGCATCAAGCTCTGGCAAAGGAGAGCTGTGTAATACTACAGTGAGAAACTTATCAGGTCCCCAAACCATTTTCTACCTTGCTTGTCTTATCTAGACATGGACTTGTTCAGTCACTGAGAAGACTGATTTTGCTCACAGAAGGAAGTACTTCTCCAGCAATTTTTGAAACAGGCTGTGAGCCATCCATCTGATTTTTCTGCATTGGTGGAAACCAGTTCAATTTCAGCTATCAAAGCAGGTTTAATAACCGAGATCGCTCATAAAAATGTACTACTATTTATTCTCTGTTTTTCCAATAACTTACTTATGCTTTGATATATAATACAGGTAAGCAACAACTCTTAAGATCTACTGTCACTTGATATTGATGCTGTACTCCTAAACAGGAGTAGTTGCTGCCCTTCTCCAAGACAGTGTCACAGAAACAGGATGTACTGCAGTGGGAGGCTATTTTTCTGATGTCATTATTAAAGCAATTATTTACCTTACCTAGACTACATGAAGATTTTCCGCCTTTTTATTTTTTTTGCTGTTAGATTTGGTTCATTTGAAAAATGCTGTGGGATTAGTCCCCTTGCACTTAAAGAAATCTCAGAGCAATGTTTGAATCCAGACAGCGCATGTTAACGCTTCCTCCACGGTTAGTCCTCACCATAGAGGAACCTCTGAAGGCCTCTGCCAGCACCAGTGCTAAGCTGGTACCACATAAAAGGCTCACTGTATAGAGGAAGACAATACAGCAGATCTTACTACTCCTGTATGCTAAACAGTGGAGGGAATGGTTGTGCTCCATGAGGCACAAGCCCATTCAGCACTCTCCCTTGATATTCACAACTTTGCATGGCTTTCAGATTGCAGATTATAAGATAAAGGCTGAACGTTCATTATTTTACCAGGCAAAAGCTGTGTTTTTCACTTGCAAGGTTTCTTTTCAGCCGAGAACCATGAGACCTGTCAGTGATCTAGACTTCTGGAAAAAAATCAGGTGAAGACTCAGCGTAAGATATGATTGCTAGGAAGTCACTGTAGGATTTTCATTTAAAAATAAAGACTTATAAAAGGACAGCTGTGCAAACAAAATTAAAATTCTGGAAATAAATCTTTTGTTGCTCATGGTTTAATCCTACTGTTCTCAATTTTTACTTGTCTGGGCTAGTAGGAACAGGGGAAAAAAAGAAAAAAAGGTAGAATGCTAACTCATCTATATTTATTTGATATAGAAATGGTAGCATATATAAGATTAGCTCAGAACTCGGGTGCACATAAGGAAAGTTTGTTTTTTAACTGAACTACCTTAGAGAAGATTATTAGTCCTGCTGCCACACTTGGAAGGGAGATTGCAAATGTTACAATCTTTATTGTGAAGTACAAAAAAAGGGAAGAAATTCTTAACTACAAAATGCAGGAGATTAATTCTCAGAATTAGTAACCTCTTAACCAATGTCCTGATTCCCAGTATTGGATATAATCTAGGAAGTGACTCCAAGATGATATTTATATGATGATTTTTTGTGTATTTACCTGTGTTCCTCTACTGTGTTGGCTGTCAGTTTTGGCATTCTGAAAAAGTATCCTGAAGATCATCAGCATTAGAAAGAAACAAGGGCATTTAACAGCAAGATGCAAGAAATATGGTTTACTTGGTTTGTTCAGCCTGGAAAAGAGGAGGCTGAGGGGAGACCTCATCGCGGTCTACAGCTTCCTCACGAGGGGGAGCGGAGGGGCAGGCGTCGATCCCTTCTCCCTGGTGACCAGCGATAGGACCCGAGGGAATGGAGTCAAGCTGCGACAGGGGAGGTTCAGGTTGGATATCAGGAAAAGGTTCTTCACCGAGAGGGTGGTCGGGCACTGGAACAGGATCCCCAGGGACGTAGCCACGGCACTGAGCCTGTCGGAGTTCAAGAAGCATTTCGACTATGCTCTCAGTCATATGGTCTGAATTTTTGGGTAGCCCTGTGTGGAGCCAGGAGTTGGAATGATCCTTGTGGGTCCCTTCCAACTCGGAATATTCTATGATCCTATGATTCTATATGCTAGCTGCCTATACTTTTGAATGATACTTGTAATTTTGGGTGCGTTTTAAAAGTACTATCCCTTAAAAGCAATTTAAGAAGGGAAAACTTAAAAAAGAATTATCCAAATGCACTAGTTAATCAGGAAATTTTGGTAATAAGCACTCTACATCATATCCTGTGGGATGGACTGGAAAAGTAAAGGTATCCAGATTCTTTCTCTTCCTTTTCTGACTGCTTTTTTTTTTTTTTTTTTAAAGGAAAAATACTCCAGTTGAAGAATATGCTCCCAAACATTATTCCAGAGAAGGTAAGCACAGGTGTTCCATTTCGCACTCCAATGAGAGAACAGGACACGATTACTGTTCTCCCCTCTACAAGAGGATTGTTTGTTCCTACTTTTTTCTCCACTACAAACCTAGAAGACTAACTCACCTTCTTTAAGAATTTTTAATTTCAGAATTTTTAATGATTGTTTAGAACATACTGTATTTTGCCAGGTAAGACCATAATGAGAAATTTATATCTCATTTCCAGGAGCATCTTGGAAACTAAAGCAATTATTTCTCTAAATAGATTTCAGTTCTCAATTGTATATCAGCAGCAGCTGCTCACTGTTCAATACAATAGGTGCTCTAGCCAAAGATCCATGCTTATACGGTTCAAAAGGGACAAGACATGGAAAAAAGCATATGTAGCTAGGGCCCTTCTCCTCCACCCCTTTATTGCCATAGTATTGCTCCCCCTCTGAAGTACTAGATGTTCCAGATGAACAGGAGCCAAAGAGACAGAATACTCCAGTGAATGGGAATTTCTTGTTCTTCAGTTTCTATTCTTAGACACAACCATTTTGAACTCACGCCTACTTGCTCCTTCTAGCACCATTAGAGTTCGAAGGCAGGAAGATTTACTTCTGAAAGCTGCACCAGCTGCAAGGGCTGGGCATAGACTTAGAGGGCCATTTCCGTCACCCTTACTATCAACGCACAAATCTCTCAGCTAAGGTCCACGCATTGAAATACTGCACATTTCATGTGTGGTAAGATTATGAAAGGAATCTTAAAAATTGTATGATCGTAAGGTGGCAGAATTGTTTCTTTACAAAATTTTTATCCAAGATGGTGTTTAAAAAAAAATAGCTTGCACACATAAGCCACTTTAAAGTGGTGTTTGCTGGTTTAGCTGATATGTAATGTGATATCATCTATGGAATATAACATTTTTTTTTCCCTAGGAAAAAAATTCTGCCTGGAAAACAGTCAAGATCATAAGTCATTCTCCACATTCCCGCACAAACACTTCTTACATCTAATCACTTCATTTAGTAAGAAACGTAAGTGAGAAGGTATGTATTAACATCTATGTAAGCAAAATAAAAGTATGGACGTACCCATGTGAGTGTATATTGCAGCTCTCCTTTCCCAGAAAGTAGCTTAAAAGAGGAAGAATTTGGGACCTTTACTAGTATCCACTATACATTAAATTATATTTAAATTCCACCTCCAAGTAGTTTGGGAATCATTGGTGATTAACAGATGCTCTATGTATTACAAATAAAATATAATTTTTTTCTCTAGCTATGGATACATCAGATTCTTGCTCTCTGTAGTAATATCTGATAGCCATATATTAATTCTTTAAAATATTTTTACAGGAAGTGTGATCTTGAGTAGCTCAGGGCCTACTGGCAGTTACTGAAATAGTCACCACAGCAGTTTTGTAGTGATCACCACCAGAATTAGCGCCTGAAAAGCAGGAAATCCTGGTAGCTCCATTTCACCACTACAGTGACCACTGGCAGAATTAGACATCTGAGAGTCACAGGATTTTGGTTTTGTTATTTTTACCTGAAAACCAGAGTAAAAAAAAAAAAGCAGACTAGATACTTATGTTAGGTGCCTGAGAATGCTACCATTCTCCAGGTCCCCCACTCAGTATCTCCAGAGACATTAAAGAGACTCTTCTTAGTTTTAAGGGTCATACAAGAAATGACCCTTACTCTACAGGAATTCCAGGTAACAAGTTTATATCTACTGATAGAGAAGATGCAAAACAAGTGCTAATAGGGACTAACTCAGTTCAGAAAAAAAAAGATGCCCTGGTTGCAGGACAAATGGAGACTGGCAAAGAACATGTCTATGACAGTCAAGTGTATATATTTTGGAACAAATCAAGAAAAATGCCGACATAAGGCAGGAGTGGAAAGCGACAAAAGAAATCTAATCATTTCATAGTCTTAATTGGAGCCCCTGCAGAAAAAGCTGCCAAACCTGACAAGAAAACACATCACTGAACTCAGAAAAACTCTGTCAGTCAGAAAATATTATGTTGACTATGGATCTGCATTGACCCAAACCCCCCGATTATTGAAAAGAAGTCACTGATTGTTACCGATGATAAAATATTTGTATCTTCTCTGTTACGTCAAAGATGACAACAAGTTGAGATGAAGAGGTGAGATACTTAGCATCTGCTTGGTGATGCCTGAAAAACAGATAGAGAAAGGATAGACTCAGGTGACAGTTTCAGTCATCCTGCCTTTGAGCTCAGAAGTGGTGACTCAGTCTGGTCACTGCCTATGAGAAAGCATCATGAAGAAGTCCCTGCTGCATGGATCCAAAGAGGAACAACACATGGATTTGAAACAAAAGTGCTCTGATACACAGTTAAGGCCACGCCTAGCTAAGGCAGTAGTGATGGCAGACACTCTGAGCAGGGCACACGTTCCAGGTGAGGAAACAGAGGGCTGTGGAAAAGGAGAGAGTGGGTGTATTATCTTGCAACAATGTCTCTCTGTCTCTCACACAGGGGTCAGGAAAGAGCACAACCAAGTGCCAGGTGGGAGAGGAGAGTCAGAGCAGTTCAGAGCTGGTGAAGTGCCTGCAAAATGGAGAGTGCTCCTTGCTGCCTCGCAGGGACAGAGCTGTGCCTGCGAGGGAACTGGGTCTGCAGGGGGAAATGAAACCATCTCAGCAGGTTTGAGAGTGGATGTCAAAGAATGACTACAGTTTAATTTTACATACGGAAATATGTCATACTACTATGCTAGAGAACACGTCTCTTGGTCTCACACTCTCCGAACAACCTGTTCTCTCTGAGATATACAGAGCAATTGCAGGAGAACTTACAGCATACTTAAAATCTGGCGATTAAAACTCACGCTTGGAAGAGGTGGCACGAAGTCATTTCCTTGTGATGCTAGGAATGACACAGGCTATCCTGCACACCTGATGACTCCCAGAAGGGTAATGGTCAGGGATGGTAGCTCAGCCCAAGTGCACACAAATGGATCTGTAGCCTTAAAATTAGCTGCAGACAACATCTACCTCTCTTCAACATACAACACAGTGATGGAAAGGGGAAGATGTATTCTGCTCATAGGGGATTTTATTTTGAAAAAGACCTAATATCAAGTCATGCAAAAAAGAAGCAGAGAATGTCAAATTGTCCATGATTGCCAACAGATATGCAAGACATGTTCTGTAAAATGCTTGGGTAACAGGAAAAGAGGACATTACGCTACAGTCAGGAAATAGGAGGTAATGAAATAGATGCCAAATAAAGAATGCAAGTTGCAACCTAATAAAATAGTTCCTCTTTTCCACCCTACTTTTCCATTTTTTCTCTTCTAATTCCAAAACATAATGTCCAATATACCAACTCTTTTTTTCATTCATTGGGTGTGAAATAAAAATTCATGTAATTAATACACAGATATTCTTCTGAAATACAGATGATGCCTACATTTTGCCTGTTCTCCACCCTAAAAGTTCTTAAGGTTCCCTGAGTTGGAAGTGGGTACTATCCAATCCAGTGGAACCTGTTTAAAATATAAGCTCACAAACATTCCTTGAATGCTAAGAGAAACCAGCAAAGAAATGTTTTTCAGCTAAGAAAACCCGCGTCCAGTTCCTCACTTAGCTTTTCTTTTGTGATCACAAGCATTTTACCATTGTAAAATTAAGATGATACACATTCCTTCCCCACAGAAGGAATCTCATCTACCTGAGAAAAAGAATTTATTTCTGAATACCACATGCCAGGTTATGTAGAAGCTGCTTTAATCCTTGTTCGGTGGTCATGGTTAGCCATCAAACTTAACTTATCATCTACACTGAGAATAAATTGCAGTTCCCATTCAAAGCTGTGCTAGCTTTCCCCTGTAGCTTCACTGTTTAATATGTCTTTAATTCAAACTCCTTATTTAAAAAGTGTTAATACACTGCTCATTTTCCCTTTCAATAGATACACGGTTTTCTGATCCTCAAAGGCTGAGAGATTCTCAGAGCAGGGATTCTTTCTTCGTATCTGTTTGTGAAGCATTTGTCCCTTCAAGCTAGGAGATACTCAGTTCAAATAAGAACCGATCATTAATACAGGTAGAAAACTTTCAATTTAAAACTTTGTTAAAAACAAAACAAAACAAAAAAACAACCAACAACCACAAACAAAACCCCAAACAAAAAACCTGTTCAGAAAGAAATGCATTCACTTGAAATTCGTGTCTTTCTCCATCATGAGATTTCAACCTGAAGGGAGGAAAGTTCTCACAGTTGAGGAATATTGTCTGATCAATTATTAAGGTGATAATAATAACACTTATTACAAATGAAAGATTAACCCGGCTATGACAAAACTTTCAGGCATGGGAACTTTACTCTCACATATCGCTAGTGGAATATATGACTCTTTTCTATGTCATTCCTGCACAACCCATATGGAGATGGTCCCAGCGCACACTCTGCCAGCTCACAAAGGGGAGCTGCAACGTATTCACAATTTCCTCTAACCCCCCTCTTTCAGCCCCACCTTTCCCCTGCAGCTTCATTCACAAAGCTCAAGCTTCCCACCTAAAGCAAACGTCCCACTCCACCTCCACACAAGTATTAGCTGCTTTTTCTTTGCGTCATCTCTTTGCCTTCCACTCCCACTGATAGGTTTGCTGGACGAGACTGCTGAACCTGACCCACCTCTTCCCAGTGCCTCCCAGCTTCAGGATGCACCAACTCTCTCCCACATGCCTCATTTCCTCCCCCATCTTGGTTTCAGCACCTCCCACTGACCTGGGCAGGAAAGAATCGACTCTTGACTAAATATAGTAAAGCACTCGAGCAGTTCTCACATCATCTGGGTGGGCAGCAAAGTGGGAGCAGAGAACATTCCACCCTGCTGGGTAGGAAGCACATTCAGACTTGCCTCACGAACACAGCTGCTCTTACGAAGCACTAGCAGTTTTACCATAAATACTTCTGAGTTTACCCCATCTACTGAGCAACTGTTAAACTTTAACCATTATGAATCTCCAAATAGCCTTTTAATTATGAATGTAACATTTCATTATCTCCAAAGGGAAAAGGTAGTTATAGCAAAAGCCATGCATTGCTCTAAATCTGAAGCTGCCTTTTAGAGCATATCTTAAACATCATTTACTATACATATCATATAACCAATACTAATTCTGTCAGTACCACTCAACTATAGACCTTAGTGGAAAAACTATTTTTCTCCCAAGGAACTAGTGAAAGCACACACAACCCAAAAGCTTTTTAATAACGGATTCCAAAATTTGGAATTTTTCATATGTTACGTTTTTCCTTTTCCAGCCATTTTTCCCACCTACTCCGTGCTCCCAGTATTCACTGGAAATGGACATTTTGCAGAGATATTTTCTCTCAGTAACAGAAATCCACATTTTCCTTTCCTTTCCTTTCCTTTCCTTTCCTTTCCTTTCCTTTCCTTTCCTTTCCTTTCCTTTCCTTTCCTTTCCTTTCCTTTCCTTTCCTTTCCTTTCCTTTCCTTTCCTTTCCTTTCCTTTCCTTTCCTTTCCTTTCCTTTCCTTTCCTTTCCTTTCCTTTCCTTTCCTTTCCTTTCCTTTCCTTTCCTTTCCTTTCCTTTCCTTTCCTTTCCTTTCCTTTCCTTTCCTTTCCTTTCCTTTCCTTTCCTTTCCTTTCCTTTCCTTTCCTTTCCTTTCCTTTCCTTTCCTTTCCNCTTTTCTTTTCTTTTCTTTTCTTTCCTTTCCTCTTTTCTTTTCTTTTCTTTTCTTTTCTTTTCTTTTCTTTTCTTTTCTTTTCTTTTCTTTTCTTTTCTTTTCTTTTCTTTTCTTTTCTTTTCTTTTCTTTTCTTTTCTTTTCTTTTCTTTTCTTTTCTTTTCTTTTCTTTTCTTTTCTTGCCACTTTCTCCAAAATTCCTTTGATCATTTTGTAAATACTTCAGCTGGGCTACAAACAGCCTCTGCTGACAGAGTTCTTGTGCTAGCAGATGTAAACCACCTTCCTCAAACACCACATATGTCACCAGAAAAGGGATGGTGGTGGTTGTTTGCAGCACCCTGGCATGTATATGTGGCAGTGCTGTGGTTAGTTTCTTACCCTTAACTAATGTAGCAATACCAGCAAAATGTGGTGGTGACTGCTCTCACAGTCCAAACGTGCTCACATTGAAACAAAGAGTTTTGCTACTGACTTCACTGAATCTTTTCCCAGTCTGAGGTTCCTTCTGCCAGCGTTATGCACAGACCTTTAACCCCCCTACCTCATACGTACAGGCTTAGGGGAAGTGACACTGAGGGAGGAGGAGGCCTAGCCTGGATTTCAAGATTACCCTGCTGCTGGTCAGAGGTAGTTGGAGATTACATCTTGTCTCAGAGTGTAACTCATTTTCTTGAGGTAGAAAGCAAAAGCCTGTCCAGTGACCTGCAGACCAGAGAGAGGACGCAGACATTCTCAGAAGCGTAGATGCACTTCCAGTGACCTGCAGACCAGAGAGAGGACGCAGACATTCTCAGAAGCGTAGATGCACTACGTATGTAAGCATGTTAACCATATCACCTCAGTGACCTCTGTGACAAAGACAAGGCAATACACAAACCCTGAAGACTCATTCTTTAAGATCATCAACCACTGACTGTAACAGTGTTATGGCTTCTCTAAGAAAAAATGCAAGACATAAAATTGCACTTTTTTTTTTTTTTTTTTTTCAGAAATCATGATCAGCTACCCTGTTATAAGCTGATCTTATCAGAATTGAGTCATACCAACTATAAACTAATCTCCAGGAAACACCAACCCCCCGTTACTCTTACTCTGGAAACTCTTTACGAGCTACACCTCATTTTTGCCTGTGTAAGTGTCACATAAAGACCATGTGAAAGAGTAGGGAAAGCAAAATTCAGCAGCAAGCATCAGCCAAACAAGTTCAATAGAGAGAGGTAAGTTCTGAATTGCCACCACATTATTCTTCAAGCAGATTTTCCCCTGACAAGACAAAATCTAGTTGGATTGTCCAACCAGCTACACCCCCTGACACCACATGCACAGCACAAGGGACCCACAAGCGCTTGCAGATTCTCTCCGGAGAATCCCCCTCTCTGTAGGGATTCTCCACAACTGGGGCACTGGTAGCAGCTTCTCCTGTTCCTATAGCAGCTTTACTGCCTGCTGCACTGGATCCCATGGTACAAGACAGTGGGAAAATACACGCAAGTGACATGGGGAGGAAGCATCTTGAGGAGGAAGCAGAGGCAGAAGCTTTTCAAAGGAAGAGAGAATGAAAAGGCTGGGTAGCAGACCACTAGAGGAGAAAATACACCATGCCTTTAGGTATTTGTACAATAAAAACAATGTGCAGAAGCCACAGGGCTATAACTAACTGCTTACAAAACACATACAAAAGTTTTAGGCCTTAGCTGCTCTTCAGAGTAGTTCCTGACAACTAGCAGAATTAAAAGCATTACAAGAATCATAACAGAACTCACATATTTAGAGAGGCAACACTGAAATGCTACATGATCGGCAAAGAAGAAAACAAAAAAGAGGAAATTTGCCATAGGAAGAGAATGCCAAGGGCATGATGGCAAATATTTTGTTACTGTCATACACCTGAGCAATTAGATACAGGTCAGATCTAAAAATCAGTGCTTAATAAGTTTTCTCAAAATAAATTATGGAAAGAGGACATTGTTGCACCTCCAAATAGATCTTCTTTTTTCTCCCTTCTCAGAAGAAAATAAATTGATACACTATGAACTTAATATTGAATTAATTCTAGTACTGAATTAACATTTCTGTGACTCTCCTGAAGACTTGGAGGAGGGCTATGATTCCCCATTATCTTGCCTCTTAACAAATCCCATGAAAACCAAAGGCAGAGAAGATTGCACAAACTGTCTGTGACTTACCAAATACCTGAGCATGAAAGACTTTCAATAAGAGACTGTCCTCTGGTTATATATTTCCTGTAGTGGATTAGTTGATTATGTATTGTGTTGTGTGGCTGTGTAATTCCATACTGTTATACAACTACAATTATATAGCACATACATTCTCATAGGAAAGTGTGCATTTTTATTTATTTTATTTTGGATAAAATCACTGCTCCGATGCATTTGCTGTCCAAGTCCATTCCAACTTCAATGGAAAGTGTTTTTTTTTTTTTTTTCCCTGTGATGTTCCTCCTTTTTAGCCAGTGCAAGTCTTTGGGGGTGTGCAATACAGGCAGTTTTAATTTCAGAGTTGGGTTCCAAAGCCAGACTTTGGGGGCATGTGGAAGGAAAAGTCAATAGACAAAGCAGAGCTGCCTACAGTGTTAAGCCTCACTAGATGTGTGAATTTGGGCAAATATCTGCCTTTTGCCTTAGTTTCCCTATTTGTAAAACTAATGTTGGGCTCTATTGACAAAAAGTACTGTAAATAGACCAAGCAGTTATTATTGCTATGTACTAATTAACCCTTCAGGGAACAGTAAGAAAAAAGCAGAAAATGTGACCTAGCTTCTCATCTCTCAATTGGTTAGACTTGAGGTATTTTGGCAGGGCAACATGGAAAAGCTTTCAGCTAGACTCACAAGAGGTGCATCTGAATCCGGCATTTACGTGCCAATGGTATCCAATCCACCCAGCAGTTGCCTAACCCTATGGGTACTTCTGTTTCTTCCAGAAAAATCCCAGATCTCCAGGCATACCATACAACTGCTAGAGTCCTGATTCCTCTGAGCAGCTGAGCACTTCACTCCTGCCAAGCCATTACAGGGTTTATATTACTTCTCAGTCAACAGCTCTTAGTACAGTGAGGCCTATACAAAAGAACAAATGGCAGTAGTAGGATCCTTTCACACATATTAAATAAAACGCTCAGCTAGAATATGGGAAACTCAGGTTTGGGCCCTATTCTGTGAGGTGTAAAGCAAGTACTTTGAATCCACTGCCCAGGTCTGCTGAGGAGACAGTTTTGCTGTGTATGAGGCACATAAATTGGCCTAGAGGAAGAATGAGAGCCATGTTTGCAAATTGCTCATTGCTCATGGTTTCCATACTTGCCCTGCCTTGGTTTAATTGACAAGAAATCAAAGTGTTTTTGATGTAAATTCTCTTCAAGACTTTTGAAGAGGGAGCATAGAGCAGCTGCACCATTTGTTCCCATCTTGAGAGAACTGAGAAGGTTGTATCAATACTAGTTTAACCTGTGTCTTTACTTTCAGATTCCTTGAGTGTTTCAACCGAAAGAGTTATCTGTAAAAGCAAGGTCATCTCTCTCCGAGGCATTTTTAGAGCTAGTTAGGGTGACATCCTTGTACCTGAAGTGAATACCAGATGTGTCATGTGGAACAATGCTGATCTTAAGAAAGTGCCCTTACCAACCCTATAAACCCCAAAATCTTTAGCCACCATCTCTGTGCAGTGCTTCTCTGGCATCCACTCTACTAACTGCTCTAATAAAAGACAAGGAGACCACAGGAGGACTCCAAAATTACTGATCAGGTATTTAACCTGTGAGACATGAAACTAGGAAGCAAGGCATAGGCGATGGAGGATTCCCTAGCACTGCCTTCCAATTTGAATGCTGAACTCAAAAATTCCAGGTACACTGTGTTCACACACTGTCAGCCCATGCTTCCATATGACATCTCATATTACTGAAGCTGGAGTCAATTTGTGTGTGTGTGGAAGTACCTGGAGGTTTGCAGTATGGGTGGCCATATGCTGGAAATGCAGCATCACTTGTCCTGGATAGAATCAAAGTACAATGCTGAATATTCCATCTACTGGGACTGTCTGGATACTAATGACTGCTTAATTTGCATTTCATCCCACTTTAGCTCATGCACTGTTAGGAAATCTGAACAAAATAACTCAAAGTTAACAAGTTATTTTTGATGGAAAAGCATTAACCTCACATAAAAACCTTCACAAATGCATTGGAATAGACATTCACTGAATTCAGTAGGTTTCTGTGCGGACATACATTATCTCTTTGCTGCCATGAAGAAGAAAAAAAGCTGGTTGTTGATCTAACCAGTCAGTTTACCTTAAAAAAGCATGAATCAGCAGGAAGAATAGCTCAAATCTGTCTCTGACTGCTTTCTTTCCTTGTCTCTAATGGCTCCTCGGGATGACATCCAAAGTTTGCTCAATCCCCTGCAAATTAAGACTTTCCTTACCATCCTGCAAGAGACCAAGCATCCAGAATCAAACAAGTTTTCTCCAGCACCCCTCTTCTTACCAATGATCAGTCTTACTACAGAAAGCTCTCTGTAATTCCCAACATGGGCCAAACAGTTCTGGAGAGTGCAGAATCATCTGCCTTCCCCAAAAACATTTCTGACCCTTCTTTGCTCATTATCACTACCAATAGTAATATCTAAATCTTTCTGGAAAAAAGAGTGACTTTTTTGATTGCTTTACCATTGACATGCAATTAGCAAATGAGTCAGCACCTTCTTGTAAAACAGTAGTAACTTCAGTGTGCTGAGTCACAGTTTCAAAGGTACTCTGAGGTTCTCTTATCTGCACAGGCAACACATTTTCTGTTTGCTTCAGCAGTGAGGCTATTTCTCTGAGGCTTAAAAAAAATGGTTTTGTGGTCTCATGCCTTATTCTGAGATCAGCATTTAACTGTTTCAGTTCATTGCATCTACACATGAGAGTTTTCATTTATTTTTCCAAGTGACGGTTAAAATCTTCCTGAGGAAAACGTACAGCCCACCCAAGCGGCTAGCTCCATGTTGTCACAGGCTTGGTTAATACATGTGGGCAGGGAAAGGTCATGCAAAAAAAAAACTGTGAAAAAGAGACAGAAGGTTTTGTTTGGATTTTTTAAAAAATGTTCGTTGAGCGTGAAGCGTTGTTTCTGGAATTAAATACCCTATTCTTCACATGCCCCACTCCTAAAAACCCCAGCTCCCCCATGTGCCGCCTCGACCTTCCCGTGTGTCTCTCTGTCACTGCCCCTTCCCAGGTCCCGTGCACCTTTCACCGAGGGGGAGGTGGCGCGCGCGGTGGGTGCCTCTGGGTGACGCGCCTGTGGCCTGGCATTGCCATTAGGCGAGGCAATGGCCCACTTTTCTCTGCTCTCAGTTCAGGCACTAATCTGGAGCTCTTTGCACAGGCATGATCTCTCTAGAAATGCTTGGAGGAACTCAATATAATTGCGATTCTACATCACGTCAAGTTTAGCTGAAAATCACCTACCGGTTTGCATGCTGCCTAAGGTGGTTTAAGAGCACAGCCCCATCATCCCTGTGTCCTTAAGAAAGCTGAGAAGAACAAAAGACCAACTATAATATAGCTACAGATGAGGAAGATGGTAAATGCAGGTACTGGAAAAGTGAGATTAAAGTGCAGCAATGTGTTAATCTTACGTTGGCTAAATGCATTTTATAATCTTTCTGCATAGCTCTACAGAGGAATCAAGAGGAATAATTGCACAGGCTGTTTTTTCTTCTCTCCCTACAAACTATCCTGTTCCAGAGGAAAACAAGTCCACTTTTTTTCACCCCACGGTGGGACTTCATTATATCACAACTTGTCCTTTCTGAGCCAAACCTTCTTTGTGTTGAAACCACTGGCAGAGCTGACTTCGCTGGGAGCAAGAGGTTCTTAAATCCACACTGCCAAATAAGTCCAGAGTTCGGGCTGTGAAGTCATTCTCAACATTAGGGCTCATTTCCAAACTCATGAAATCAATCCCATGTAATTTTCCCACCATCCTCGTGTATGGAAAGAACAAACGTATTTCCCTGTAGAGGTAAAAGTATGCAATCACCCTATCTTCTTTTCAGGTGTAATAAAGTTTGTACTTTAGCATTCATTCTGTAATCCAGTGCCTTGGTATTAATAATTTTGTTGCCTGCTTTTACTCAGGGATTACTTTGGTAAAAACTTTCCTTCATACCCTCAAAGGAAACTGGAATAAACGATTGCCAAATGCCACATTTCCCATTGGGAAACAGCATTCTCAGCCATCTGAACACTTGGTGTACCACTGAACAGCGAAGCTGCACTACAGATAGTATTTATAGTACATTTTATGAGACCAAAAGTTGTCAGTTAAACCACTAGAAACTAATAAATGGGCCTAGTGTCATTTGAGTTGTCAACAGGATATAAGCTGATGTAAGGGGAACACCTACATTTTTTAGACTTCTTTTGTATGAATAAATGTATGGTTGATAGTCACGCTTGACTTTGTAGGAATGTTTTGAGTAAGGAATATAGTAGTTTCCTCCATTGCAACAGTAATGATCATCAGATCACTAAAAGCCATTTGTTATATAGATATGTCTAATTCTTGAATGTGGTGCTGCTCAGCACAGTAGCCTCTGTTTTATGTGTTTAAGTGTTCTCACAAGCAGCAGTTCTGTTGAGTGGGAGAGCTAAAAACAAGAAAATCACAATATTGAACATTGTCTGTATGCTGCAAAGGGTGGATGTTAAAACACACGGAAGAGGGAAATATCACTATTTCATAAACAGAAAAAGCTTTTGAATTAGATCATATTTTCAATGCATTAAAGTCAACAAACATATTGTCTGAAATGCTGTGAAGCCTCATTTATATATACATGTATATATACAATATTTAGGTTCAACAAGAACAGAGCCTTTAAATAAAATAAACCAAATTCTCAACTGATAAGAGTCCATTCTTTACTTTTTCCCCCAAATCATGTGTTGTGAGAGTAACTATTTTAAACAGCTGCTCCACAGAGGTAGGGCAGTATCAGAGACAGAGCTTAGCACCCTTCTATCATAAATACAGAGCACCAAGAAACTGGATGAAATATAAGTCTAACCAAGGAGAAAAGCTTGACCACAGGGTTTGAATATGCTAGACTCAGATCAAGTATGCTAAGTGCCAAGATATGAATCTATTTCTTTGTCCAGTTCTACCTCTGTTTATCATTAATACTTATCTACATGACGAAAAACAAACAAACAAGCAAACAAACTGGATTACATACCTCCAGGGTAAAATGCAGTTTTATTGGTTTGTGGAAGGGAAAAAAAACTCAAATTTTCACTGCCAGAACAGCCTACCACTCATATACTAAAGTTTTGAAAGTTTAACACAAGCATTTAAGTGTACCTCATCACTTCCTGGAATTACTAGACAAAGCGCAGATGGCACCCTGAAAATGTAAATGACTATCTGCTCAAAGAGAATTTGCTTTTAAACAAAGGCAGGGATTTCCCTGAAAAGAAAGGCCAAAGAGCTTTCCTGTGCACACGCTTATCAAGAAGTAATCTGTGCTGCATTCTTCGTGGTTTGGAATAGGAAGTATATGTGAAAAATATGGTGGGAAAGATTTTTCTAGAAATATATCAGGCTGTCTGAAAGAAGGAAGTAGTGAGAATCTCAGTAGGTAGCAGGATTTTGAAAGATTTCTAGTATTAAAATTTAGATAAAGTTCAGATAAATGTCCTAGGAGCCTTTTAACTATGCCTTTCCTTATTAATTGTCTCCCATTCAATATAGAGAGAGAAAAAACACTACACTATTCACTATCAACTCCAAGCTTATGTCTAGTTATCTTAAAAAAAGAGGCAGTCTGAGGAAATTTGTATTTAAAAACTAGTACTAGGTCTAGGAAAAGTTCATTGTCAAGACCTTCTATTCATCTGATTTACCAAGAACAAACACGATGACAAAAAGAAGGAGGTCAGATATTGGAGATAAAACAAAAATTTTAGACTTCAGCATTGAAATGGAGATAATAAAAGAAAATATAATGGGTACACCTCATTTTGGTACAGCAGTATGCTTCCAGCACAGCTGGGATTTTGTAATACAGGCTCTGGCCTTTGGTCTGACCGTGCAAGAAGACGGCTAAGAGGAATGACTGACATTAAGCCAGATCTGCTGGTATAGGAGGGCTCATCAGCCCTTCTAACAACTCACAGGGTATAGAATCATAGAATCATAGAATCATTTAGGCTGGAAAAGACCTCCAAGATCATCCAGTCCAACCTTTAACTACCAAGTCCACCATTAAACCATGTCACTAAGCTCTGAATCCAAACGTTTTTTGAAGCATGTACGTTATCATTTGCAGTTAGGATTAGTATGTTAGCATTTGCAGCTGGAGATACAGCCCTCCAGCACGGACTGACCTAACCAAGGCACCTTCAGCCGAGCAGTGCAGCAGCAACGGCAGGACTCCAGTGCAGGCTTGCTTTGGCTTCCACTGGGACTCCAGGCAGATCTGTGCAGCCTATGTCAAATGAAGCTTGTGCTGACTGCGTTTTAATGGTACTGGGTACTCGAGCTGACTGAATCACGGGACAACTAGGGCTGTGGTCAGGCACAGCACATCCCACATGCAGCGCACAGGATCCATTCAGTTTATGCTGGGCTCAACTCATTCTACTAGCAGGACGAAGTCTTATTTATACAGCACTTCTCTGGCCATGGCCCTGCCTTTCCAGGGGCTGACAGCACAACAGAGCTAGTTTGCTGGATCCACTCCAACCTAGAACTTTTTTGATGTAAAGATTTCAGGCTTTCTTTGGCACTCTGGTGCAGAGGGATACAAACCAGCTTGATCATACAGGATGCAAGAATGGATCATATGCAAAGGCAAGGTGCTTTTCAAAACAGCTTCATGGGAAGCTCCACCAGTTTAGGTCAGCAGTGAAGCTGGGTGGCTCTGAGTGTTTGTGCTTTGCATAAATATGTAATTTTTCATAGTCAAATTAAGAGAAATGAGTTATTGCTAAATATATCTTTTTTTCTCTTGTTCTTTTATAGTGCTTTGATTCACTTTGCTCTAGAATGAAACACAGATGCCCTTATGTCAGTAATCTTGAAACTAAAGATATTCATTACAAGATATAAATGACTGATCTTTAAAATTGCATGCTACTCCTCATTGTGTACCCAACTGGAATGAGTCACTATCTAGGACATTTATCCAACAACTGTAGTCTAGTTTCAGTTTGCAAGCCCCCAGGAAGCAATCAGAATCTCTGCAAAAAAAAAAAAAAATCCAATGCCAGGAAGTACTTCTATCACCTGATGGAGAATTAGGACACATAGATGAAAGGATGGATTTACAGAACAATGGTGCTGCAACGCTTACACTGCAACCTAGCAGAGTTCACTGCCCTGACTTGACCACCCAAAATCTTTACACAATATATGCAGAGAAATTAGGTGCTCTTGCACAGGACTCCACAAAAATTAGCAGCTGTCTGGACCATGGAAAAACTGCCAAGGAGGGGAGTGCAGCTACAACCTCAAGCTAGGAGAGCATAAGGCATTTTTCCTACATGGAGAAACCACTCCTCTTGCCAACTCACTCCATACCCTCCAGAGTACACTACCTAGTTCTGAATCAGGGATCTAAGCAAAGCTTCTCTGCAGGTGAGCAACCTTCTTGCTAACTAAATAATTACAGGACTCTGCTAGAACATAAAAGTTTTCTTCACCAGTGAGGACTTGAACCCACTTCTCAGGTTAAAGTCCCTTAACGATCAGTCCCTTATCAGTCAATTTGCATCTAAAGCTGTCTTAATCACATGCTCCATTTTCAATGGACTAGGGAAATATTTGTGAGTTAAAGAGAGATGCCTCAATGGCTACTCAGTATGCATTCATTGACTAGATCCCTTCTCCTCAGGCTCTAAGCTATCTACTTGAGTTCACATAAGAAACCTTTCTCTTTGAAAATAGAAGACATCTAAGATCACTGGAACATCAAATTTCTTATAGAAGAGGAAGAAAGCAAATATAAGTGTGAGTGAATTCTCATACTGAAGGGCAGTAGTAGGATAAATAGAAAGCAAGGAGAATTTTAGCACATTTTTTAATCTCTTCCTTTGAGTTTATTTAGCTATGAAGGTATATTAACTCTCAAAAATAACTGCGTTTTCCATGGAACAACTATCCCAAGCAGTTCTCCACCTGTTACCTAGCATCTAGCTATCAATCACTTGTTTGATTCTTTTTTCACCTCCCAGTATCAAACAACTGCACTTATTCGCACAGCTTGCAACAGAATGACTGCTCCAGTGATTTCACTGCTTGCATTCTGTAACTTTAGTGCAAAACTAATTGGGCAGTCTTCTTTATCAAATGGTATCATAGCGTGATATTATACCTTTGGCTCTAATTTCAGCACAGACGTGGTTGAAGTACCTGATCTGCCTGACAGCGACTGGGCCTCTTCCAAGCCCACTAAAACCAGCAACAGCGTTTCTACTGGTTGGCCACATCGCAATTAAATCAAGTCCTAAATCAAATAAATCAGTATATTTAACTGGATGTAAGAATGTTAAATAAAGACAAACCTCTCTTGAGGAACTGGCTTTTTCATCACAATTTTAAAGTTACGTCTTTGGATGAGAAAGAGCTAAGGCTTTGGGCCACAACAATATAAGTCTACATTACATCAAAGTATTAGTCATACAGTTTATCTGAGCAATTATTTTTCCAGCTCCTACCTACAGTGCATGCCTGGAAGAAAAGACTACTCAGTCATGAATAGTCTTTATTTTGATTCATCAAAAAGAATACTTAAAAATAGCAAGATGGTAATCAAATAACCTACTGCTTGTATCAGCTGGTGGAGTTCAAAACACTAGGCATACAGTTTGCTATAGGTGTTCATACCAAAGAGTATGGTGGATACTGAGACAGAAGCAGAATCTTTTCCAGTTTTAGTTCCTAGAGGTATGATATGATATTCCTTTCCTCCACTTCTTGAGGCTAATATCCAAAAAGGAAAACAAACCAAACGCCCAGACCAGTTTCTGTGTCTAGCTCCATGAAATTTCAGACAGGTTAGTGAGGGTTTTTTTTCCCCAGTTTTTCAGTAGTTGTCTCTAGGTAACAAGTGTGGGATTTTCAGGTGGTGAGTATTTACCCAACTCTGCACTCATTGGTTATGAATGGATTCAGTAGCAGCAAAGTTTCTATGTATCTTCCCCAACCTCCGCTCCCCCCCCCCCCCCCCCACACCCCCCCCCCCCCCCCCCCCCAAATCCAAGGCCATCCACTGAAAAAGCCATGGAAGTTTTGTCTCCGATCTTAGCAGAATAAAACGTATACCTTATATCCCCTCACACCTATCTTTTCCTACCTGTTCATACACCCAGACACTTGCTCGTCTTCGAGGAAGGTATGTTTGTGCTCTGTCCCTTAACTCACATGCACCTCTACATCCCTTTCCTTTATCGTTCCACTGCTGTCACCAGCCCTTTTATCCTCATCTCCACTTCTTCCTCCAGTCATTATACTTTCCAACCGCATCTGCCTCTTTCTCTAAATTGTCAGAGTCCCCAGTTTTGGTTACAATCTCTCCCACAATGTCAGCATGCTCATTTCCTGTCCTGCCCTAAACCTTGATCTTCCCTTACTGCTTCTTCCTGGAGCAGGGAATTTGCAGACAATTAATTACCAATCAGGGAGGAAGGTCATGTCAAATGTTGGGCATAGCCGAATTCCCCCTCTTTGGGGGTTTTCCTGGAGCAACTGTATGTCATGAGAAGGCTTGTCAGCCTGGCCGTGCTGATAATGTTATGGAGGAAAGCAGCAATAGTTCCCAAGAAGAAATATTATTTCAATTAACAGAATCATCTAACATGGTGAAGCTATGCACATGTACAATTATTTGCAGAATTAGGGCCAGTGACTGCGATCACTTTGGAAAAGGAGCACATTAACCTGTGCTTCTCCAGCACCATCACTGCTGAAATACTGACAGCAGAAGGCTCTGGGAAGAAATGCAGATTTCACAACTGAACTTCTGAGAGGAAGATAAAAATAACCATCCCATCCTCTATTATATTAGACAGCCTCAGCTATAATAAAACAATTATTAAATCAAAAGCTACAAATTCATTTACTTAATGACAAGAAAAACAGAATCGAAACATAAATTTAACTCAGAGAAAGCCTTAAGTATAAATCTGTTATAGGGTAATTTTTTTTTTTTTCCCAAGACTAACTTAATATTAACTTTTAAGCAACAGTTTCACAGGCCCATACTTTAAAAAAAAAAGTATATATATATATATATAAAACACATACCTTCAGAGACCATGAAGATCTGTGCCATCTGTGGTGTTTAACTGGCGGAAGAAGCCCTTCACCCTCTGCTTGCACCTGAGCTGGACCCGCAGAGCCCCACGTGC
>VXAL01001528.1:4810-15327 GCA_013399475.1 Chauna torquata | reverse complement strand
CCTCTGCCCGGGCTGCGCCCTGACCTAACTCTGTGACAAGGTGACATACAGGAACAAGGGACCCTTGAGGCGGTTCTCAATTTTTATCTTCTTTCCAAAGTCTCAAAGGCAATATTTGTCTGAAGTAAACAACAATTATATCCACCCTCTATGATTCATATGTTAAAAAAGAGAGAAAGCCACAGAGAAGAAAACTTTCCCTTCCCTTCCCTTCCCTTCCCTTCCCTTCCCATTGCCTATAACTGAGGCATTTAGGAGGCCCCAGCTGAGGCTGCTCGGGGCCCTTAAGACCCAAGAGTACTCTCAGGGCCCAGACACCATTCTATAGAGACTCTCCCAAGGGGTCAAGGTAAGCAAGCGGTTTGTGAGTGCTGCCAAATGCCCCCCTCTAGGGCAGGTGTGGTCGTGCGGTGCCTCTGATTTAAATGCTGCCGACATGGCAGCGCCCTCGGCCCTGACGCCTCTGCGGGGCCGTATGAGGTGTATGGCTGTGGCGTGCTAGAATGGCTGGAGGGAGGCCTGCTGATGCCCCGGGGGGAGATAGCTTCTCCAACAGCTGGCATGTTTACTGCCTGCTTAAAAACCAGCGAAATCAGAAGCTGTCTGCCCTTTCCCCTGAGCAAGAGACAGCTCTCTCATAGTTTCCAAATCTGCCTTTCAACTCCATTCTCTGCCTAAAACGGAGCTTTCTCTGGATGTCCCCTGGCTGCTGGTGGCGTGCAGTGATCAACTCTCTCTCATGCAGCTCTATCAAGAGAGCATCCTGGACTATGTTCCTTCAGTTGCTCAGTCAAAGTATGTCTGACCCTCTCTGGGGAAAGATGACCTTCGCATCACTTTCTCCAGGGATGTGACAACACTTTCCTCTCACAACCAGTTAAACCCAGCAAAAACCTTAGGCTAATCTCTTATTTTTCATTTACTATTTTCCCCTATTTTGTGTTGTGCTCTGCCTGCATGGTAGCAAAAAGGTTGCTGTTTTTCACTTTAATTTATTGTTTCATGCACAATACCCTGATGTCTTCTGAACACCAGTAGCCCAAAGGCCTTGGGCAGTGAGACGAGACTCGGGCTGTCCCAGGGCAATGCCATCTCCCTCCTGGCTCCATCCAGTGCCCTGTGCAGGGGATTCCTCTCTTACTGAAAAAAGGGACATTGGACTTCTTGCTCTTTCAGGGAAAAAAGAAGAAAGAAAGGAAGGAAGGAAGGAGAAAAAAAGAAAGAAGAAAGAAAGAAAGAAAGAGAAAGAAAGAGAAAAAAGCAAGCAAGAAAGAAAGAGAAGGAAAGAGAAGGAAAGAAAGAGAGAAAGAGAGAGAAAGAAAGAAAGAAAGAGAAAGAAAGAGAAAAAAGCAAGCAAGAAAGAAAGAGAAGGAAAGAGAAGGAAAGAAAGAGAGAAAGAGAGAGAAAGAAAGAAAGAAAGAGAAAGAAAGAGAAAAAAGCAAGCAAGAAAGAAAGAGAAGGAAAGAGAAGGAAAGAAAGAGAGAAAGAGAGAGAAAGAAAGAAAGAAAGAAAGCAAGAAAGGAAGAAGGGAAGAAAGGAAGAAAGGAAGAAGACGGGGCACCCACTAGGTTAAAAAATGGCCTGTGATTATCTGTCAGTCAAAGCCAGGGTTTTGTTAGCTGCTAAAAGGGTACAGCATACTGTGTTACATATTTTCATTAATAAATCAGTCTATTACTTCAGTGGTATCCCCCTACGTGTCTCTGTTAATGTTGCATAATAATTTCCATCCTAACCCACTCTTCTCAGTCAGTCACCCACCTAAACCACTCTTTTAAACTTTCACCATTCAGGTTAAAAATTTCCACACCTGGCCTCTATATGAAGCCTCAACTTTTTGGAAATGTGCGGTAAAACTGTCTTCTGAGGGGAAAGGAAAACACACTTCTCTGTGTCAAAAAAAAAAAAAAAAAATTAAAAAGAGCTCACCATTTTTTCACAGCTCTGGGGATGGTGTAAGATAAAAAAAATCATCATAAAAAGAGGTCTCACAAAAAAGCAGAATATTTCCTATGTTCTAAGGCTACTGGTTTAGATTCAACAGCAACGTATTTCTGAGTAGGTCTTAGTAAACAACTGAAGTGTGTGTTTGTGTGTTATATACTTTTATATATATGTTGTATAAAGTACATATATTTTTATATTATATATATGCTATATATATGTCTATATATATAGTTAAAATGTGTGTAATTATGCATAAATATGCACTGTGCTCCATAAATATACTTTATATATAAGTTTATAAAGTGCCTAGAGTGAATCACTGGTTTGAGAGAGGGCAGTGCCCAGCAAAGACACAGCTAGGATGTCACAGACTAGCCAAATTCCTGTCCAGACTGTCTAACATGGAACATGATTCAGAAAGTACAGTTATGACTATTGAGAGCCCATTGAATTTCATAGTTTTCTTCCTACTTATTTTGAAAGTTTTAGAACTGGGATTTTTTAAAAGCTGCAAACACCCGTGGGAGAGAAGCCTTGGCATACTTGCAAAGATGATAAATGTACCTTCCCCAGTCACTAAACTCCTCAGTTGCTAAGGCCGCCTTCTGAAGTACAGACAAGCCAAAACTCAGTGTTTAGGCAAGTGACTATTAGGTAGGATCTCTCTTCAGAGCAGGGGATTTTTATGCAAGCCGCTGGACTTTTGGCAAGCTTCAGGAAGTGAAATAATTCCTTTCAAACTATTGCTTTTTTTTTTTTTTTTTCCCCCCCTAAGAAATTCTGTAGAAGAATTTTGCTAGTAGAATCATCGAATGGTTTGGGTCAGAAGGGATCCTAAAGATCATCTCGTTCCAACCCCCCTTGCCATGGGCAGGGTCACTTTCCACTAGGCCAGGTTGCTCAAAGCCCCATCCAACCCGGCCTTGAACACTTCCAGGGAGGGGGCATCCACAACTTCTCTGGGCAGCCTGTTCCAGTGCCTCACCACCCTCATCATGAAAAATTTCTTCCTTATATCCAACCTAAATCTACCTTCTTTCAGTTTACAGCCATTGCCCCTTGTTCTATCACTACAGGCACCGGTAAAAAAAAGTTTTTCTCTGCTTTTCTTACAAGCCCTCTTTAAGTATTTAAAGGCTGCAATAAGGTTTCCTGGGAGCCTTCTCTTCACCAGGCTGAACAATCCCAACTCTTTCAACCTTTTTTTCACAGGAGAGGTGCCCCAGCCCTCTGATCATTTTTTGTGGCCCTTCTCTGGATCTGCTTGAACAAGTTAATGTCTTTCTTGTGCTGGGGACCCCAGAACTGAGGAGAAAATAATTTTCCAGTGTAAATGGACTGACTCACTTTGAAGAGAAATAACCTTAGTATTGCAGCATGTCTGTTATAGCCACTGAACCTTCCTCTTTCTTCCTCCACCTCCGTTAACTGTTCCTCTAAGGTAAGCCGTGACCCGTGAGAGATGTTGACTCAAGGGATGTGCAGTCCCTTCAGACTGTGTAAGAACATGGCTTCACGTCCTTTGTGCTTCTGCTGTTACTTACTGGCCCTTTTCTTTTTTGGGGGGCAATCTTACAATGCAGTTCTTCTAAAAAACAATTACTTTGAAGTGAGCGCTGAAGTCATTGCTGACATTATGCTCTTTCCATTTTACATTATATGTCTATCGCTGTAACTAAAAATGGCATGTTTTTACCCTTTATTTTAGAAATAATACTGAGTCATATAATTCCCTCCTCCTATTTACAGTTTCTTACCTTCTCTTCTGCAAGTATGAAAAGTGAGCTTTTGACGAAGCCGTTTTAAGAAAAGACAGAAGCTATTTTAGAGTTGATTATCCGAGGCACCAACAGCTGACCTTATTCTATCCCTACTGAAGTAATTCTTTATTTTTTTAATGTCTTTTATTTAAATGATAAAGAATGAGAGAAAACACTGCCTGATCAGAAGTCGTTTGTGGGCCACCTAGAAATGCTTGTCAGACTACCTGTGGTCAGGAGCCCATAGGCTTTGTCCAGTTCAAGACTAAAGCAAAGACCCCAGTCCTGACAGCGTTCCTGATGGGGTGTCAATCAAGGTTCTGGCCAGCATAATTTCTAAAGTATCATGTGATGGGGGATTCCTATCCTTGGAGAGGGTACTTTAATCCAGAATGAAAAATGTGTCATATGAGAATATTTTAAATCACTATTAGCTCTGTTTGTGCAACAATTATGAGGATTAGGTAGCTGCAGATGGTATTCAAATTCTAGTGACAGATCCTGCAACTTGCAAATACTTATCAAACACTCTTGACAGTTTTGTGTTTTGTGTTCTCTGGCTGTACAACTTCAAAACAAATGGAAAAAAGGAAAAGTATTAAAATGTTTATCAAAACTTCAAAAGAGAAAAAAAAAGGAGCAGGCTTACAAAATTCAGTTGCTTTACTTCTCTGGCTGAAGTATCAAAGAGCAAGTTCAGTGATCAAGGCAAAGCTGCTGGACTTCACAGAAGAAAGCTTTTCAGGACTTTAAAATTTTGTTTTTCAAAAGACCCAACCTGTTGGGCCTTTCTTCTTGTGCTCTATGCTACCTGCTTGCAAGGTATATATTCTGTAGGTTAGAAGGAAAGTTTTCTCATGGAGAATAAACAGTTCTATAGAGATTAAATGAATTAATCTAATGCTAAATCCCATGGATTTCTCTGGAAGTAATTAAATGCCCCAGATTAAATATAAGTTATTCATCTTGCTTAATTGGGATCTCAGCAGTGCCTTCATGGTTCCATCATTTTTGAAATGTTCTAAGTAATTTGTGTTCTTGAATAGTACTAAAGAATCTTTCCTGACCAATGGAGTTGAAGTGGAATAGGCCGATAACAAAGGGTCTATTAAAACATCATTGGAAAAAGCTCTATAGTTAAATCATTTGCTCAGTTAATCTCTATAGATTTTTTTAATGCTGTTGCTGGAAGGCTGGTGTTGGAGAGAGGGAGAGAAAGAACACAACTCTCTTTTTTATACTTCATGGATCCTTAACCCTTATTTAAAGATGACTTTGGATTTTAGACCAAATAACTGGTCTTGTAATTATATCAAACAGTTAAAAAAAAAAAAAAGCTGGTTAATGATGTTCAACATAAGTAATCATGTTAAATAGTGAAATTTAATTTCTTAAAAACTTAAATCCTCATATCTTTTGGAATGCATTGTACTGTAGGATGTCTGAGTAAATTAAATTCTCCCCTGCACACTAAAGCATCAATTTCCTTATGGTAATTATCTGCTAGATTGGATCTGTCAGTAGCAGGGAAGCATGCCTGACATTATACCCTCTTTACAAAAAATGATTACAAAAAATTAAGACGAATGAGTAAAATTAAGGCTGCGGCTGGTAAGCCTATATAAAGCTCTCATAGATCACTTTACATAAGCTACCATTGTACTGGATACTAAGCTTTTAATGACTAGTTGCATAATGAGGTGAAGGCCATTAAAGAACAGCAGAGGTAACCGATCACAGAGATAAGAGCTAAAAAATGATTTTCAGCCAACTAGAGGCAATTTATTATACACAAAAACACAGCTCTGACTGAAATGTCTGGATAGATGAGGAACTTTTGAAAGTTGACAGGATTTCCTTCCCAGGAAAGTTTTACAAATATGATGGGAGACTGTCTCTGTCATATTCGATTCTTTTTCTCTGTTATTCAGTACTCAAGACTTTTTTTTTTTTAAAATACGGCTGGACTGTAGCACTGCATTTCATTAGCCCACTTAAAAGATAAATTAGAGTGAGGTGTCGCTGACAGAAAGGAAATTCATGGCACGTTGCCAGTGAGTTGTGTATGGATGCAGGTTAGTTGTTGCAAGTCAATTGATACCCTGTCCTGGGCTGAAAAATAGCATCCATGCAACAGAACTGCCTCTCGCGAGAGGGGTTTAGGGTTGCAAGGTAACCTATTGCTCCCAAGGCAGTACAAAAATGAGTATGTAAGTAACTTCTTTTATAATGAGCACTCTGGGCCAAATCAGAAAAAGAGTATAAGTGCCTTAAGTGCAGGATCAAATTTTGAGGTATCCCCATCTCATAGAGGAAACCATATCCCTAATTTAGAAAAAGGGAATGTGAGAAAGAGAGCCTAAGGAGAGGCAGGAACTGCAGGAACAGGTGAAAAACTGGGCTAGGCTGTCTTAAACACTTGGTGTGTAGCCACCTCACCCAGGCCAGTGGGAGATACGCCCATATGTATACATATATATAAATGGGCACAGGCACACAAATATATATTTGTGTGTGTATATAGATATATACACATACATGTCTGTATAAAACCCTATTGTTTATTGAGGAGTATAGCCTTTAAGACAAAAGAATTCAGCAAGAGACTTTCTAATTAAAAACAACCTGGGAAGCAACTTTCCCTTCTTCCCTCCTTCTTTCCCACCTCTACATTATGTGGCAGGAAAGTTCATTAGTCTCCAGGCTAAAAGGATTCAACAGGGCCAGACAGCTTACGGTTGTAAACTACCTGGAGATGTGGGAGGCTACTACTGACCAACAGGAGAGTGTCCAGAGGAGAGCCAGAGATGGTCAGGGGCCTGGAGCACGTCATCTGAGGACTAGGGACCTGGGTTACGTTAGCTTGAAGAAAAGGAGTCAGAAGGGAGGATGTAATTGCAGTCTTCAGCTAACCGAAGAAAGGTTATAGAAGAGCCAGAGCCAGACTTCTGTGAGGTGCAAAGCTAAGGGACAGGAGGAGATAGTCAAAAACTGCAACAAAGACAGTATAAGGAAAAGAAGTTCACAGGAAGAGTTAGGAAGCATTGGAATGTGTTGCCCATAGAAGTTGTAGAGTCTGCATTCTTGGAAATTTTTCAAAATACAGCTATGCAAGGCTCTGAGCAACTAGACTTGCCTTTACCATTGGCCTCATTTTGATAGGGGAGTTGTATAGATTATCTCCAGACCTCCACTTCAAACTAAATTTTCCTATGACTCCATAATTCTTTTCTAAGGCTTATGGCCATCTCATTCCCATTGCGGTTGTGAATCCTACCCACCTCTCTTCTTTCCAAGGACATATCCTAACTCCCAGGGGACAGGCTGTTTTGGGCGTTTCTTTACTGTTATTGTTGGTTTCTGGAACTTGAGCTGGCTTATTTATGTATGAACTGTGTCAGGTAATTCTGTGCAAGGTCTGAAGCAAATTTCTCCAGCTGTGTCTACATAAGCAAATTAAACACTGTCAGGGAATGTTCCTGGCTGTTAAATGGTTAGCATGGTCCCTGGCATATTTTTGGTTCATGCCCAATAGCATCCTTCTCCACCCACCCAAAAATATCTCAGACATAAATTTGGAAGCTGGGAAGAGTCACAGATTCTGCTTACATATGGTCTCCTTGTTTTGGAATCTCCTAGAGTTAATAATAGGGATTTGGGCTGTTCCTTGACCCTTGGCCCAAGTGCCATCAAGTGATCCTTGATACGCGTTCATTCACCAGCATGGGGACAGCCTCAGTGTCTAAGGAACTTACAGGCCAAACAGTCAACTTCAGTATGCACTGGCAGTTGTGCAGGTTGACCTGTATTGTGGGGAGGAGAGTTAAACTCATTTTTTTATTTGAATAATTACATCCTACCTGACTTCTGCTTTAGGTACTTATTCCCCTCCATGCACCTAATCCTTAGCCGTGAGAAAGCTGCAGCCTGATCTACACAGCACCGAAGTTAGTGGACAATTTTGCATTTTTGGATTTTTCTTTTCTTGGCGCTTGTCCAGTTTACTGACAAAGTAAATAGCTTACTTCAAGTTACCTTGCATTTAGGCAGCTTTATCAAGGCTTTAATTAAGACTTTTCTTTTTAACCACTTACACTTGGGATGTGGCTTGCTTCTAAGACATCTTCAGTCATTGCAGTAACTTCTCCTTTGTTCTCTAATTATTTTAAGTATAAATTAGTCAGATTTACAGCCTGCTGACTGTGTCATTATTTGAGAAGTGTACATATTAGCATATTTACTGTGTCAAACTGATAGTGGATAATACAATTATATGATACAATTATATGCTTTTTTCACTGATATATAATCTGCTAATTAGCTGGAAAATATTTTGATTGGGGTGACTGCTTACCCAAATTATTTTTAATTGTCCCACACAAGGCTGTCAGCAAAAAAAAAAAAAGTGGAAATAAGCAATAAACCTAGGAAGCTCTGTGAGATTACATGCTAACAGCTCTTCAGGTTAGGGATGGAATTAGACAAATGGAGAAATAGTGAGAGGAACGTGGAGCCTGCAAGAAAATAAATTAGTTCCATTTTAATTTCAATAGAGAATAATAGTAAGATCACGTAGGTCTATCCCTCTTCCTCCTTCATTTTGTTACTTCTTTACAAGTCTCCATACTAAACAGTGTGTGTGTGTGTGAGGGAAAGATGAACGTAAAGAGAACTGAGAGCATGATGCAGGCAAATTGGAAAGCCCTAACTCTCAGGTCTGTGTCTGGTTGACTAGACTAGACTTCTTTCCTATCTTGGGTAGGCTTTTTATCCTGAATTGACTGGCTTTCGTTGGTGAATGATAGAAAGGTGCAAATAATTTTATCAGCCAAGAATTTTACTTTCACCCTGTGCAGAATATATTGGACATGAACCATACTCAGAGGTTGTTGTTGAACAGAATGTCTGGATTTAATAGACACATCTTTGCATAACTGCAATATTTGCATATTATTAGATTTCCTGTCAGCAACGAAACACCTAACTAGTTTAAGCGGTGTTAAGCGCGAAGAAGTGATCTGTAGTTTTTTCAGTGGTCATTGACATAAATGAGGAGGTTTACACCAGAGGATTTAGCAAGGTGTATGCTGTTTTAAAACTGAGAGCCAGCAAAGTGCTTGTGCTCAGCTTTGCCTGGAAGTACTTTGTTATATAGGGATAATTTCTTGAATCAAAAGGCCACATCTAAGACAAGAGAAGCACAAATGTAATTTTATTCATGTGAATAGCTCTATTGAATTCCTTCTTACAGATACTTGTGTGTTTTAGATCCTTACTAGAAAGTCCTGGAAATTTCATTTTGTATTCCAATTGTAAGAATGCTGAAGGAATGCATGGCAAAATTCAAAATTAATGAGTTTACATATCATTTACACATACAGAATTGTTCTATGCAGAATGACAAGAGGGAGGCATACAATCCCTTTTATTTAAAGATGGAACCTGATTATTATCTTTTTAATGGTAGCAAAGAGGACACTTTCTGAAGTTTGCAGCGTAAGCTATAGTGAAAGGAACACCACTGGCAGTGCCCTAATGTTACCCAGTTGCTGAGCTAGTGGTGCTCCAAAGTTACACATACAGGCAAATGAAACCACTGGTAAGTGGAAAGTGGGTGCCTAAAGGCCTTTGACTTTTAGGGCCTATATGTGTACACATGTCATAAATACACTACATACGCTCATTACTAGACTTAGTAATGAGCACACAGCAGCAGCAACGGTGTTGTCAGGTCCCATAAGCAACCCCACTTCAGCCTGCTTGCTGCTCCTCTGAGAAACTGCCAGTGGAAATCATCAAAATCAAATTTAATAAACAAAGCAATGATTTGGGTGGTTATTTTTCTTCTAAGCCTTTACTAAGACACATTTCCTTAGGCTGACCTCAGAGCTGCTGTTACCCGGAGAAGATACAAGGTGCAGACTTGACTTCTTACTGTCAATAAATGGTAAGAAGTGTTCACAATATTCAACAGGGGAAGGAGTATTCACAGGGGAAGTCCTCAGTCCTTACTGCAAAACCACCAATTATTTTTTCTAAGTACAAACGGACCATGGATGAGTTGACAAGCAAGTGTCCTGCTTCACAGGATGGGATAGGTCACAACCACATCTGGAATGCCTCAATATACACTTTGCACTGCTGCTTTATATTCTCTCGCATTGGAGAAAACACAATTCTAAAGCATTACACAAGGTCCTTGAGCCTGGCATTGACGGGGGGAGAGAAAAGATGGCAGTAGCTGAGAGACGTTGAGAACCAAAACAAGGGGCTTTTAGCCAGAAGTGGAGGGGAATACCCTACTTAAACTTTGTTTTCTCCTCTTCTCTAAGAAAATCATACTTTATCTCTTAAATAATTTCTTAAAGCAGCACAAATTTTGTACTTGGTCATGATGTTTTTCTGGTTTTAGTTTTATTTTATTAAATAAAAAATGTTTCCATCTACAGTGAAACAAAACAAAATTTCCAGTTATTACAGGCTTTTGCTTTCTGTCTCCTGTATAAGTACTTATTTTCTCCAGTCATTTTCAAGATTTCAGGCTAGGATCACCACAGCCTTTTATATGATATTATTTTCCTACCATGAAGTTGTTTATGTGTATTGTTTACCCAACAGACATTTCTCTTTCACTTGGTATATTCATTACTAAATAATTCTGTGAGAAGATACAGGCCACTGATTTTTTGCAATTTGCATCTCCATACTCTAAGCTATGTTGAAAGCTAAGCTTTTGGTCCTCTTGCTTTGGAAGTACATTAATATTTCTATGACCTTTACTAGATGGCAGATGAGAAGCATTAGGAATAA
>VXAL01001527.1:78393-103268 GCA_013399475.1 Chauna torquata | reverse complement strand
AAACCTCCTGGACTGGTTAAAAACTTCCTGGACTGGTTGAAGACTACTTGAGACATCTTTGCCAGATGGGTCTCAGAAATTGCAGTGCATTCTCCTCTTCCTGCTAAAGTGTAATTGTCGTGGATATCTTGTCACAATCTTGAACATTATCACAACCAAACTAAAGGACATGTTTCCATATAATGTGAAAGAATTATCTGAAATGTGTTAGCTGTTTACTTTCCAACTGAAGTACATATTTTCTAAAAGATTCTAACTTGAGAGCTTTTTCCTCTGCTCCTAGGAGTCAGCACTATGCAAGGATAGCTACAAACAGCAGCACCAGAATTATTTTTAAAATACGGCCTTTCTCTTTCAGAGCAAATGGGATCCATACAGGTCACAGTTGCCAGGCGAAGTTCACTGCCTTTCTTTAGAGTTTACACAAGATCTGTATTTTCGAGTTCATGTTTCCTTTCAGGAAAATGTAGATGGTTGCAATTTGGACAACACTATGCCTCTGTTTTTCACCAAAATTCCTGAAATGGTGGCTGGAAGGTATTGTTAGAGAATAGCGATATAAAACGCTGAAGCTCTTTATCACGTGGAAACACAGGATAACTGCAGATGATTACAGAGAACATGGAAATAGATCAGAAATTTTCTGAGAAGAAAACTGTTGTAATTTTCTCATGACTAACTTAGCTAAAATATCTATAATAATTAAGTGACTTTTTGTCTCCTGTGCAGGAGTTACCTGGTTTGGATAAGCTGAGTCCAGCCTGTTCTGGCAGTAGCACACCACGTGGCAATGTTCTGGTTTCGCATGGACCTATGAGCCCAGAGAGCATAAAGCTGTTACATCGACACAGGTATGCTGTTTTCTTCTGCTGAAATATCTAGGACCTCTGCACACTATTGCATTAAGATTCAAGGGTCAAAGAGGCAGTTAACAGTACTGGAGGAGGAAGAGGGTGAGTTTTGGCAGAAGCATCCTTTATCTTCATTCAGGGCTAATTATTGAAGTTTGATTGAGGACGGAATCAAAATGCTGAGAAATCCAGTTTGCAGCAAATCCTGAATAACTCCAGATATTACTTCATCACTTTACTTACACATCTGCAACTCAGATTCTTCTCAGTTCTCCAGGTCAAATCTGACTTTGGAGGCTCCAACTTCTCATACTTCTGTTATGCAAATGGCAAATAAACAGGTCCTTATCTACCATAAAAGGAACATTTTATTGTTTGGTTTAGAAACTCATCTCAATATGTGCCCGTTTTTAAAACTCCGAAAATTGTTTTTTATAATTCTGATCAAATCAGAACCCAAATATAAGAGGCTGCCAAGGTGTTTTGATCAGAATACCAGAAAATAGCTCAGCCTTCAGGGAAGCATCTGAAAATGTGGATGCTTATTCAGATAGAATAGCCATCTATAAATGGCTATTGATTGAGCACAAAAATTGAGATTTTCAGGTCAAAACAGAGTTGTTATATCCAGCCAAAATTGCTAATTTGAAAATGTACATATCCATGCGAGTGTCAGAAACAGTGACAAGAATGTCACTCAAATTATGAAATTTCAATGGTTCTTCCATGTTTATTTCTCTTGGTGGGCCTACATAGTTTAGCTGTTATTAAAGCCCGGCATAAACAGCTGTGGAAACTTGGTCCTGAGTACAGGATCATGATATTCTTTTCAAAATTAAAATTGAGTAGCTCTTATACTACCTTAGTGGCTTGGCGATTGACAATTGGTAGGTATCTGGGTGATAAAATTCTTTTCCTCAAAGTTCATCACTTTGTAAAGCCTTTTTTAGCTCTCAGGGTAAATTAGGTTGATTCTGTAGTGTACAAAGTATGTATTTGTGTATATGATTCACAGTGACAAATAAAAAATGAATTTGAGTGAGATCAGAGTGCAGCCTGCATGCTGGTTGGGCTGTATTAATTTACTGTCAGCTAGAAAGTTGCATTCAGCTGTAATGCAGAAGCCCAACAAATGCAGTAAGGAAAACTGCATTTTGACCAGTCTCTTGTGCTTGGCTTCCTTTGGAATGTTTTTTTAAGCTGCTCCCACTCATTGTGCTTCAGCATTAAGGAGAGTGGTTTCAGAATGTTCTGTTATAAAAACAGCAGATATGCATCATGACATGTTAACCTGGCCTTGGATTCTGAAATTCGACATCCTACATACCGTGTTAACTTAAATATAATCTTATTGCCATTTCTTTCATATTTACTCTCACTTATGGGTTTGTTTAAGCATTTTTGGTCTGATTTTTTTCAAAAGTGTTTGACATGTAAAGATGACCTAAAGCAGACTTAACTGGTCTGGAAAAAAAAATCAGGCTTTACAAATTAAAATGCAAATTAAAAAAAAATAATGCCCCTGTTCTGCCTCTGTTTTCATTCCAGCCCACTGAACTTGCTTGGTTCAGTCCGACACTCGTCATCCTCTCTGTCATCCCACACCTCCAGCGAAACAGGAAACCTGGTTATCCTAACAGACAGTTCCGTGGGGGAGACTGCTGAGGATATGTACCACATGCAGGTACAGCTGCAGCGCAGCCAGGAGCTATTGTTAGAAACAGCACTGAACATGCTTGGAGGGTTATGCTTATGAGTGCATTTTACCTATACACACATTTAGTTCTGTCCTGTGAGATTTTTTGCGAAGAAATGAATAAGTAGAATCTGACATTGTTCAGGAAAGACAACAGAGTGATTCAGCCAGGTTTACTTTGGGAAGAAATCTTCTGTATTGCACAGTGAAAGTTGCTGACCAAGATCATAGTGTTGCTTTCAAAAAGTGAGATTTTAGTCAGCATGTTATTTACCTGATCTGTTCAACATACCCAGTTAGTATTGTTCTTGGTTTGTGAGAGGCTGAAATGAGTCGCCGAGTCTTGAGTGCAGATTAATAGTGGCCTGCACTGCAGCTATTTCCTAGACAGAGGTTGCACTGGGTGATCTGAGACAGGTAAAAATCTAATGCACTGATCCACTCAGTTCTCTTCTGATGATTTCTCTGCCTCCTGCAGCTTGTTTACCCTAACTCCAGGTACCAAGGCTCAGTCACCAACGTGTCTGTTTTATCCTCGTCCCAGGCCAGCCCTTCCACCTCAAGCCTGAGCTCTACCCACTCGGCACCATCCCAGATGATTAACTCTGCCCCTTCCAGTGCACGAGGTAAGAATGGATGGACTCAAATGAAGGGTTAACCGGAACTGCAGGTATCCCCCAAGTCTTTCAACTTTATTGACTTACTGGTTGAAATACCACCTGCACTGAAATACACCACTGTTTCTTTTTTGGAGCTTGTGTCTTCAGAAATGATGTCTTCAAAAATATTTTTCATTCTCCAAAAATGGATTTAATATTTTTTTTCAGCAGTATTTGGAGCGTCTTTCTGATGCATGCTGTTTTCAGGCAGCTGAATTTTGTAATAGTTTGCACTGTTCCACTATGAGATTGTGACAGGCAATCTAGAGGAAAACAAGAATATTCTTTGGTAAAGTACTTAAAGGAGAGAGATCATGAAGACAAACGCAAAAATTTCATTTTAGACATTTAATGAAATTATGGCACAAAAAAGAACTTGAGGCAGTTAAGCAGAAATTTGTGTATACAGAAGCATATGCATATGATGAATTTTGAAAGATATGAATGGAGACAAAGAAGGATTTGCCCGCTGGGAAATTCTTGAAGAAAGGAAAAATATAAAAACAGACTCTACGGGTACTTATATTGCCTTTGCTGTTACGGTAGCTGGTTATGGCTAATCATTTTCTTCCCAAGCGTCACAGCTGAAGCAAAAGTACTCCATGCAATCTCCTGACTTTGTAACTTCTATTCAAGTTTTTTGCTCTCCTTTTGGATTCTCAGTTGCAGGTTCATGGATTTCTACATCTCTTTTCACAGGCACATGAAGAAGGTATCCAGGATACAGTCAGAGATGGAGGCTATTATTTAAATCTTACCCCTTTTTCCTATACAGGGGAACTGTATGTCTCCTTAGGGACAGAGAGCACAGAGCAGGGGAAGGTTTCTACTGATTGTTAACAAGTAAAAACCGCCTTTCTTTCAGGCCAGCTTGGGGCTTCTTTGGTCAATCTGGCATTGAATCTGGCATAAAATCTTAATTGATTGGCTGTTGTTATGACACAGATGTATCAAAGTGATTTAATTGAAGGATCAGATGGAATAGGAAGGTGAGAAGTAGATGTCTTCGAATAGAGGCATATAGCTTCACTACTTACCAAGGGCTGGAAGGAAAACAATGACAATTCAAATGGTAAAGTAACAAGATGAAACTGGCATAACAGAAAGGGGAAGACTGGACTGAGTACAGGGCCATCATGTCAGGAAGACACCCTTAAATGGATGTACCTCAGCTAGCATGTAAGGTCTGAATTTCTGGGGGGATCTGAGGGGGTTTGGTGCTCATAGCATTTCAGGATATTTTTTCACTTTACAAAGCCAGTACTCACAGTGGCAGGCTGCGCCAGTCTTTCTGAGCTTGATGACTTCACAGCAGCACCAACTTTCCTCTTAACTGTATTCTTTGCTGTTGCTTAGAAACCAAAGCGATGCTACAAAGGGCACGGTGCTAATGGATGAGTCAACAGCACCTCCCAGAGATGAGAGCTAGACAATGTAAATGACAACTAATGAAGAAACAATAAGAGAAATGATTCTGAAAAATATTTCAATGTATATCAATTTTATTCTTCACCTTTACTAACATGTTTTGATAACCTTTGATAATATATTTCTTCTCTGCTTTGTTCACCTTCAAGTTAGGTGAGCATAGCATTCAGACATTACCCACTTACTTTTGGATTTCATTTCTAGTAAAGTCCTAGATCCTCTCTGTTTCACAGTGTGCAAGTCACTATGGTTATTACAACACTGCTGTTTGGAATGGAGTTGTTCGTAATGACAAAAAACCCTACACTAAGTTCCACTGTGATAATACAGCTTTGATTTTCTCCTTGGTGATTTTTCCTTTTGTTTTGTTTTTGAACTGGGTGAATTTGATGCTTGTGAAAATGAGAGGCCAGTATCACTGGCTGGAGCAACGTACTTCACAAACATTACATGTGCAGGTCTGCCAATGCACCTCTATTCCTTTTTTTTTTTTTTTTTTGGTATTTATTTATATTCTTTTTAATTTAGTGCTGGTGAAAGGTGCTGGATTGACAACACTGGAGGCTGAAGCCCTCTATTTATCCACAGAACAGATACAGCATGGGCGGCAGCCATGCAAGCTTCCCCACGCTGCCCCCACCAATGTGCCTCATCTCTGTCCTGGAGGGACCACCTCTAGAGGTGAGAGGATAGTTCAGTCTCCATGACCCATCCAATCCTTGACCTTTCTGCTGAGACTGCCAACAAAGCTATGAAAGTTGTGATGCTACAGCTAACCACTTTTCACACAGGAAGTATATGAAGGCCAACAATTCATTTCATACAGGCCACCTAAATTTACCAACTTAGCATCTTTGTCACCTGTGACTTTAAGCTGAGCATGGTTATCTAGGATTTCTAGGTTTTTGTCAGATATTTAAATTCACATGTTAATGTAGAGGTTAAAAAAAAAGAAAAAAAACACTGTCCCATTGTCTGGATTCTTTTAACACCTGTTCTCTGTTTTACTGCAGAGTCTTTTCTGGACCTCAGATACTAGCACTGTTCTGAGGATATGGGTACCTTTTTGATACAAATTAGTTCTGTTAGCAACCGAAATAAGCCATGGCCATTTGCATTAACAATCCACCAGAAATTTAAATCTTACTTCTCCATTTGCAAACATGGCCCTTTCATTGATGTTTAAAACAACAACAAAAGCAAATTATTTGGTTTGTCCAAGGAAAATAATAAAGCCATTAATCCAACATTTCAAGATATTCATAAAGATAGTAATAATGGTGATGTAATCATACCACTGAACAGCAGATTAAAGCAGCAAGCGTTATACTGCAGTTATAATACATACAATTTAGAGCAAAAGTCTTAAAGAGAATTGTAATCAAAATACAGTAAGAACTCTCTAATTCTATGCTAACAATAGAGAAGGATATTACTAGTTATTCTATTTTTCAGATTAACAAGTATGCATCTTTCAGTTTTCTGGCTTGACCCTTGCGTAGCTTGTTGCCTATCAAGAAAGCAACATGTGTTTGTATGCAGGATGAATAAGAAATCCAGAGTTTGTTCTGGCTTTATCTGAGGTGACTCGTGAAGTACTGTTCTAACTCTGTTCGAGTTAGAAGATTATGTAAACCAATGTTCCACAGATACTGTAATGCAAAAAGACCCAGAAAAAGCTATGAGTGAGTTAGGGTTTTTTTTCAGTAATTTCATTTAAAATATATCTGGGACTCCTCCACTCTAAAAGCAGCTCCCAGTTGACACTCGATGACTGGCCTCTTAAGGCATCCCCACTGCTTCCTCAACACAGCCCCAGTTTTCAGGCGCAGAAAATGAGTCCCAGTATCCTACTTAGCGCTGTGCAAGAACCCATATAGTTGCATAAAAACTTCCTTCTAAAACAAAAAAAGTTACAATTTGGTGCAGGAGCAAACTGTTTTTGTAACAGTAAAGAAAATGATGAATCAGGAAGAAAAGGTACACATTGAGTATACCAAGCTACAAGCTGAAAGCAATAAGCCCTGGTACATGCTGCACCATTTTATATAGCCACAGTGGCTGTTCTGAAAGCTTTTAAAAGGTATCACTTTGTTTTTTACGTTTTGCCAGTCCCTGAAAAGAGCCTGGGTGATTTTGTTCTCTCTGTCCAAAGTAGCAGGCCTGATTATTAATAAATGCTTCAGTTATAGCCACTCTTCTTATGGCACCCAATTTGGACACATCAGTACTGAATTTTGTCAGCAGGCTGGATACTTGGCATAATCTGCTACAATCTTTGTAGCTATAGTTATTTACAAATTTAAGGTACCAAACAGCAGAGCTGATGTGTAAACTAGACTCTGCCACCATATTTAGCACATGTGGGATTTTTCAGGTCATGCAATGCAAGGTCTGGTGGAAGCTAGAATCCCATATAAACTGATGGCACGTTGAGGTGGTTTGCATCTTGGACAAAAAAAGAACAAGGATGACAAGATAAATAAAATGGAAAAGCTTACAATATAGGTTGTGCTGTGATGCAGTTCTGGGCACACCTAAAAGTTTGGCATGTTTACATTTGTCACGTTGAAACAGGACTATCTGTGATGTGCGAGTAAAAGAGACTCAGCATAAAGCATAACACTGTGTTTTCCAAGCTGATGTTGTATATGAGAGCAAATAATGTTGTGTAATTATGTTTCTGTTTTCTGTCTGGGGAGAAAATGAGTTCGGAACTAGAATGCAGATACTCTGCGGCTGTTCATGTTGGGGTGGGGATGTAGATTAATCTGGGATCTGCCACCCCTGATGGAATTGTTGCAACTGTAGGAAGTTATCCTGCATTCTGCTGGACACATTGTTCCTTCCAGTGTGTGCTGAATATCAGTCCCCAAAACTGCATGTTTGCTTTTGCTGGGGTAAAAGCTGCATTAACCAGCACCAATGCCTTTGCTGATATGTTGGAGTGCTGTTCAGGTAATGTGTGTGGTTGTGGAAGGTTTGCAAAAGGGGGCATGTATTCCCCAAAAGCCGGCATGGCTCTGTAATGCGCTGTGTGCTGCTGTCTGTTAAGTGCGTGTCTGTGACGCAATGAAATAATCAGTGCAAATTAAAGCTCACTCCACCAGCTTCAGATCAGTTCCTGCCTAATACTGTGCATCCAAAGGGATGTGTCTGTCAGTAGTATCAGACTTCAAGAAGTCACTACTGGGAATCATTCTTCTAGCAAACCCATTGTTAGCTGTTGCATATCAGAAGATATGTTGTGTGGCACTCATCTTGAAGGAGATGAATCCCAAGTAATTCCATGCTCCAGGAAGATATTTACGTGCAATACCCCTATATCTTAAATGACAGCTATTCAGATAACTGATAGTTATGTCTACAAAGTCAAGCATATTGCTATGACAGAACTCTAAGCACTGGTAAACACCCTGTTGTCATATAATGGCTCAGTATACCAACACAGTAATAATCATACCTTACCCAGAGGCATTGTAAGCAAAATGCCACCCACATTTATAGAAATTTCTGTTTATTATTGGTTTTTGTTTTAACAAAGAGGAAGCTAACTGTGCTATCACCAACTGCATGGCAACACCTCTGTCTACCAGAAATGAGGAATAAAGTAACTTCCTGCTTGAGCTGAATTGTGTTTCTCAGGCTTTTACCCCTTTCTGCCACATTCAGTCCTAAAATATACAATTCTGTGGCATTTGTATAACTCTAATGCTCCCTTACCCCGTAAAGTAGTATAGTCACTGCAAAGCACAGCCACAGCTGATTCCATGCAGCTGGCTTTTTTTTTTTTTTTTTTTAAGAGAAAGCACTTTGCAACACATGACGAGGGATGAGTACAGCTTACACACCTTACATGGTATGTCCTTAATTGTATATAACATGCTAGCTCTTATTTCATCTTGTGCCATGCACCCCACCAACAGTTAGCTGCTTAGTGGGCTTGGCACCCTGTTTTCTTGAGTCCTGTAAGATCATCGTCTGAACAAATTGCGGAGGACTAGATCACTGGGCATGCGGAGACATGGCTGTTGTTTGTCACGAGTACGTGATTATTCTCACTTGTTTACAGGCTCTCCCTCTCTACCAGATAAGTACCGCCACACTCGGGAGCTGATGATGTTGCTGCCAACCCATCGGGACCGACCTAGCAGCGCCATGTATCCTGCAGCTATCATGGAAAATGGACAGGTAGCAGATCTAAGTTCTTTTACGTTAGTTCAGCCACCTGAAACCGTGACTTTCATCTGTTTTGTCCACTTTAAAGCTTCCCTTATCATCTTCAGAAAGCACAACAGCTTAGGATCCTTTTCAGAGTGGTCCAAGAAGTAACATAGAATTTCATATTAATTGCCCACGTATTAGCCACCCACTCGGGTAGTCAAGTGATACGAATTGTAGTAACTGTTAAAACTGCAGTTACTTCCCTGCTTTGTTCCCTGATCTGCTGCAAGCAGTCAATACATTTTAATTTACTCAGTTTTCCATCCTGCAGTCTAGCCTCAAAGTAGATTCTAAATAGTTTTATGGTGATTTCCAGATGTAACAAAATACAGAAAAGCCTGAAATAATATACTGATACAGGGTCTCCAAACAATCTATGTCTGTGTGTACTGCTTTCTCTGGACAAATTGCAAAATTCATGGTGTGCTTACATATAAGCATTTTAATTCAGCTCTGGCATGCACTTTTGAAAGAAATCTCCTGATCATGCGCACTTACCGTACTTCAGTTCACATAACAGAATTGTCTCAGAGCATGTGAACTCAATTCCTTCAGATAAAACCAAAGCAACAGGTAAGCTCCAGAAGAGCATGTGATGCATTCAAGCTGCTAATCAGCACAAGACCAGGCTACAGCTAGTCTGAAATGACTCCTCCAGAGAACACAAGCAGTGTGAGTACTTGGTCCTCATCACTGTTACACTCTGCAGGTCCACTACTATTGCGCTGCAGTGCTTGCTAATATAGACGCAGTCTAAAATTTCCACAATTCTTTTAATTAAATAACATTCCTTGCCAAAAAAAAAGAACAGAAATCCACAGGTGCACCACTTATTGTTGTTTTTTTGACTTTTCTATGCTTTCTCCTTCCTTAGCCTCCAAATTTCCAGCGCGCCTTGATCCAGCAAATGATTGGGCCATGCAAACCTTGCAGTGATCCCAACCTGTCTGTGGCTGAGAAAGGTACTCTTTTTCCTCATTAACATGCATGCTTTCTAAAATATTATTACTCTGGTCATGCTACAGCAAGTACTGAATGGGCTTCTACATTTCCTGGCAGAGTGCATTCTCTCACATTTTTTTTAAATTAACAGCTTAATTAACTGGGCCTTCTGCCAACATATAGTCACTTCAGATCATTCACAGAGGGCAGAGTTGCACAAAGCTCTATATTTCAGAAATCTGAGTTTAGCATTTTGATATTGAAACAAATCCTGCAGCCTTTATCAAGCAAAACTCCCAAGCAAGCAAATGAGAAGTTATCTGAAAGAAGATATGGACTGTTTTCAAAAAAATAATGAGGTATACTGCTGCTTTTCCTCAGATAGTATAAATCCTTTTCTTTTTTTAATGTGCACTTATTCTTCAAAATGGTAACATTTCTTGTAATCTCTCTCTGAGGTAGTTGTATACTTACTTAAGTTTATCATTAGGGACGTATGCTTAACTCACTGCTTTGAAAAAGTACGAGCAGAACCCCTGTTGTTTAGTAAGAAATTTTTAAGGAAGAATTTGAAGAAAGTAAAGTGACTATAAGGTAAGATGCAGCATGGGAAAAATCAGAGGCTTATGTGAAAATTTCCCAAATGATCCTGGTGGCTGGCTTGACAGGTCTGCAAATAGGTGGGAAATGAGTCTGTCAGTAGCTAGCAAAGGATGATATAAAACAAAAAAAAAAAAGGAAGAAGAAAAAGGAGCTTGTTTGATGTAATGGAAAGGGAGAAGCTTGTCAAAGGGGTGCCATGGACAAAGCGATCGGCTCAAAAAATGATCTGGGGGCAGCATTCTGTAAAAGCAGAAGTGGGCAAAATTCATGAGTCAGAATCTGAAACAAGGGTGCTGCCATAAGCAAGCAACGGTCATATGTATGGCTAGAAAAACAGTATCTTAAACAATTTTAAGCCAGGAAAGATGATCACAGTCCTCTAGTCTGACCTGCATAATGCACACCATTAGACATCTGTCAGTATTCTTGTTTCAGCAGCTGTGCATAATCTAAACTGTATCTTTGGGGAAAAAAAAAATCCAGATTTTATTACAGAGTTTCTAATAAATCAGAATCCACCTTTTTAACAAAGTGGCAGGCTTACAGAGCAGTCGAGATTGAAAAAACCCAACTTACAGTTCTAAACAAATTACTTTGGTGACAATAATAAATGATGACAACAGTTAAGACTAGGGAGTGTGGAATTAAAAGCTTTGACTTAGCCGTGTTGAATTTGAACTGAACACGACAGACATGGTAAGATTTTTATATTGGACAAGAGAAAGAACTGGAAAAGGCACATACATGATGTGTTGCCTGTTAAGAAATAATACTTGAATTTGTATTTGTGGGCAGTATTTGTACAAGAGTGTAGTATGTAGCACAAAGAGAAAGGGATCCAAAACAGAATCCCCTCCAGAGCACAAAGGAGCCATGAAAGACAGATGATGATCAGTAGCTGTTCTTAAGAGGATGGTGTTATGGGAGCCCCAGCTCTTCAGCCAGGTTGGTAGCGTAAGTGCAGTTACAAGTGGTTTTGCAGCCCTTGAGCCATCATCAATCCTTGTTATTCAGGATGCCATCTACCTTATTTTTTGTTAACAGTCGTGCCCCAGGAATTTTTCCACCTCCTTCCTTGCCATGACAGAAGCGCTGCTCAGTAATTCTCATTGACAACAGGGTGACGTCAGTTGCCCAGAGCAGAATGGTTCTAATTCAGCATCCCTGCTAATGGAACTTGGCCACTGAGCCACTGAAGGCTGTTGAGGAGAGCTGGGCCAGGACAGAGCACTAGGAGCTCCCTGGGTAGGTTTCTCCCTGAAGCGTTTTGGATAAAGCACTGGTTTTAACAGGCAGCAGCCATGCTCCAAGATCATCTGACCTTAGGATGATTTCCAGCACTTATACTCAAAAGGCAGTGAATGAAGGAACACTGAGAAAGTATAAATGGCTTGTGCACTGGGGTACTCTGTTCTGTTCTTCAGTCTTCTGCTGCATCTCAGTGTTAAAAACAACAAAAAAAAAGCAATCATTTTACAGGCCAAGCAAATCAGGTACTGTTCTGTCCTTTTCACTTGATGCTGGTATCATTATGCATCTTGTCCCTCTCCATTTTAGCCTTTTGACACCAACTGCAGTAGTGCAAATTAGAGCACTCTGACATGCATACAGCATGAGCATGAGGGGTGCTCAGAAAGCTCATCCAAAGCCAGATCACCTTTGCTGAGATGTATCCCTTGGTTTGAACCTGTTCTCTGTCAAGATTCTTGGTATCTTCTTTGCAAACCTTTCTCAGTTTGAGGGTCTCTCTTTAAAAACGACATTTACTTTTATATTTTTATGGGTTTTGTTCTGTCTTATGAGGTTGTCATTTTCTGATCTTTTTTACCTTAGGGAATTTTAGGTCTTGGGGAGCCTGTGTTCATGAGCTAAGGAAAAAAATAATAAAGAAACCTTTCAAAGCCATTTTAGAAAAGAAATGCACCAAAAAATAGTTGCAGGCATTTTAGTTACTGAGAAATCTTCGTATATCAAATTCCATGTTTGTTTCTCCAGGCTTCCATTTTTCATGTTTCAAACTTAGGATGGCAAAAGCTATTTTTAATCTGTTTTCTTTGGTAGACTCATTGAATTGTTTCCCTTTTTTTTTCTTTGTTTTTTTTATTTTGGCTAATCTGAAGAAACTCAGCTTAGTTGTTCATGAATAAACATACAATTATTCCATTTCTATCTTCTCAGCATAAATTGAGTCTTGCAGTATGTTTGGAAGAGAGGAAGGTGCATTTTAATAATCTTTGTTGACAAAATTCTTGAGAACCTGAAAAATTCTCATTGTTAGAAGCAGCTATTATTTCGATGAAAAAACAAAGTCACACAGATCATACTTAACATCCGTTACATGAGGAAAGCCTTCTTGTCTCTATCTTTCCTGATTAACAAAGGCTCAATCTCATCAGCTGACCTTGTAATAACAAGGAGTCCAAACTGCTGTCTTTAAGTATTTTGTGTTCGGATTTATTGATCAGCACTGTAGCTTAGTAAATTGGGTCTTTGAAGTCCTGGTAACAGATTGAGGTGTAATTGCCCTCATGTCCTTTATTCAGTCTTTGCTTAGCCACTGTAATACAGCAAATGGCCTCCCTGTGTTTCACAAGGGTTCTGCCCCACATTCCCTCCTGCTCTGTAATCATTCACTGCCAGGCAGAACAGCTCACAGCTGAGATCTAGCTGCTGTTCTGTCAGTGAGACTTCATTTTTACTTACTCACTGGCTTGTAAAAAAAACTTAGCAGAGTTCTGCTGCTCTTCGTGTTTGCTAGAAATGGGCCAGGGGTGTCAGTGGAGGGGAGATGGGCAGACTAACAAGCACCGTGATCACCTAACTCTCGCTTCTTTAACAAAGCACACTGTAAACTTAACGCGCTCTAGATTAGATGACGCCTTTGTATGCCTTCAATCCTACCACACACAAAGTTGCTAGAATCTGTCCCCTCTTTACTACTAAAGAGGGCACCAGAAAGCCAGGCCTTCTGGCCCCACGAACCCCCTGTTATGTTACCCAAGTTAAATCTGTTTCAATCCTTCAGCTGTGCCAGCAGCGCCCAGTAGCTGGAGCCTAGACAGCGGAACCAGAGAGGCCCTGCCATTCCTGTCTGCCCACGTTGGGAGCATCTTGGCCCCACCAGTACCTCCCCGAAGCCTGCCCCATGGTAAGGAAAAGCCCAGTAGATCTGCTGCATAATTCATGCAGTCACACCAGATAAATCTAGGCCACCTGAAAGCTGACTATAGCCTTTTTTTCCCCTACAGAAACAATCAGAAACAAGCCAAAGTCTTTCCTGCTCTGCTAGGTTAGCACTGGACAATGCCTCAAATATTTGTAGTCCTTGTAGTAATGTGGACTAGAATTAGGTGTGCATGTGTCGGAAGTTTGGCCTGGCTTCTTGCCAATGGCTATCTTCACCAATAACTTATGGTTACAAACCTATTAAATAAACCTTCAAACATTCATTGTTTATGAGCCTGTTGCCTTGCCATGAGATCCTTGATAACAGGAGTGGGTGGAAATCTATCACTGCACTAAACTTCTGATTAGCATTCTGTGATGTGACAGATGCACTCCATGGTACCTATCGGAAAGGAAGCCCTAGGTTGGAGTGGATTTATCAGCATTTGGAGCTGTTACCTGGCATTACAGAGTCTAAAATCCCAACCCTTTCGTGGCAGTTGAGGCTGCACAAGTCTATATTTCTGATCGTTGTCTCATTCCAGGACACTACTCACTGCACTTCGATGCCTTCCATCACCAGCTCAGTGATGCTCCTCCGGCACTGCCTGCACGAACATTNAAAAAAAAAAAAAGTGGCAGGAAAGTAATACTGAAGGAAAATAATAGGCTCTGGAAGGAATCCCCTCCTCTACTCCCACCTCCAAGCAGCTCTTGAATACAGAAATACTATTTTTAACGTGCTAGTAACTTACATATTAGAAAATCCATTGAAAGCATATAAGCTATTCTACAGTTGAATTCTACAGGAATAACTTAAACGTGCTGTAGGCCCTTCCACTTTCCTTCTTTGCATTATATGCTGTGATTTCAGGCACCCTCAGTACAGAGGGAAGAAAGGATCATCACCTCAACTGCAGTTTAACAGCTCTGGTATTGTTAAGTGCACTTGTCTGCTCACAGGGGGTACTTCCATACAGGTCAGGAGAGTGCATATACAAACCACTAATAATTGATATTTTGAATACAAACAGAACTGCACTGTTGTTAACATCACTGTCAAAAGTTAAAATGTGCAACAAGCCGCAGTGTTGCCTCCCTTGTCAATTTTAACATGATTTTTGTTTTTCTCTAAACAGTCCCCTCTTCATCCTATCCCTGCATCACCCACCAGTCCACAGTCTGGTCTAGATGGAAGCAACTCCACTTTATCCGGCAGTGCCAGCAGTGGTGTCTCTTCCTTGAGCGAGAGTAATTTTGGACATTCTTCTGAACCGCCTCCTCGTACAGACACCATGGATTCTGTCCCCAGCCAGGCGTGGAACACTGACGAAGATCTAGAGACACCCTACCTCCCTGTCAGGTACAGTCTCTCTGAGCCTGATGTCCTTGAGTCGCTCAAATCCCAGCCATGCCGAAGCCACTCTGCTCCATCAGGAGTCATTCCTCAGGACACCATGGACCCTCCTGCTCTACCCCCCAAACCTTACCACTCCCGGCTGCCAAACATGGAGAATGAGGAGGGAATGATAGTTGAAGATGATGACAAACACCGCCCATTGCATCGTAAAGTGTCACAACCAGTGAGTGGTGGAAAGGAAGAGCAGGCCCGGGTAGCATGGGAGCATGGCATCAGTGAGCAGTAGGGACAATTCCTGGTAAGCAGCTTGCATCATCATTCCAGGTCTGACCAGAAAGCAGAGAGATGAGGACTCAGAGAAGAGCAAGCTGACTTTCTGCTGCCGCAGCTTTATGTCTGGAGCTCACACAGGCAATTGGGCCAGCATGGGATGTTGCTGCTTTCCTTTTTAATTTCTTTTTACATCTTTCTGTTACATTTTTTAACTTTCCATGCAGTGGATGGTTATTCCTTCTGCAGTTTCTTAACCGCACCACATGGCACACAAGCCATAGAGACTTGCAGAAGCTGAAAAATACACAATATTTTAAGCGGCGGGGAAAGAAGAGGAAAGTACGGCAAGTTGATTTTCAGACTGCTTTCCTCCCAGTTCTGAGACACACGTGAGTAGAAGCAGTTGCACTAGGGACGTATTTTGTTGCTGTACAGAAGTGAAAGCTCGTTGCTGAAATCAGGGATTTTATGAACTGTCAGTCTGGAAGGTGCATGAGCTGCAGGCAGTGGAAAGATGGCAATTCTAAGAAGAAATTGGCTCTTTTGAGAGCAGGATTGTACATATCTGTGCAGTGATCTCCCTGCATTGGTTCATAGGTGCTGAGGCAATCTAACCAGTGCTGATGCACTGATTTCCAAGATATCATGTCCAACAAACTCTGCCTCCTTTGTTTTTTTTATGTACTGTTTGATTTCTTAAATTTTGCTTTCACTGGCTAAATCAACCTGCTTTCTCATTGGAATCATATGCTATTCTTCTGTGCTACAGGATGAGGGGAGGTTAGTAGCCATTGGAGCTGCGACCTGATTGTAGGCCTTTCCCATTCCCAACTTTGGGCAGGCTGTTGACACCAGCATTTCTATTTCAGTTTAGAAAAAAAAAAAAAAAATCGAGTTTCTCATGCCACAGGTGGTTGATGACTCACCAGTAAAGAAAAGGTGGCTTAAATGCATCATATCCAACAATCCTTGCCTCAGGGCTGAACATCACAATTCTCACCAACTTCCATCACCCAGGAGCTGAGATTCATTACCCAATACCATAATGTCCTCAGTCCCTCTCTAAAACTCACTGCAGCTGGTGTGCAGAATCTCCATCTCACAGTAGACAGAAAACACTAAGATGCAAGAAATGCCCAGTGTTTAGTAAGCACCCTAGAGTCAGGAATCTTAAAGGCAACCTGTAAAGAAGAAATGTTTGTTTCCTCTTTTGCTTCTTTAGAATGTATAAAGAAGATATAAAAGCTTCTCCTTCTCTATTCTGGAAAGTTTCTTTTCTTTTGTCCCCATGCAGCAACACAGCCTTTCCTCCCTGCCCCCGCCCCACCCCCCCCTTTTTTTTGTCAGGTTCTAGCAAGAGATGAAGAATTTAGTGCAAGTATGAGGTGAAAAAAAAAACAAGAAACAGAACTATGGCGAGCTGGACACAGTAGAAGTCTGTGTATACAAAACAAGCCTTTTAATCAGTATTTGCTTAGTTCAGTACATGACAAGCCAGGGAAAAGTTCTGCAGTAACAGACAAGATCTGTTCTCTGAAAAGAACTAAAAGAAATCTTTTATTCCTATTTTCATATTTTTCAAGAAACTTTCAATCAAAAGTATCAAATATTTAATGTTTTTAGATAAATAAGCAATGCTCCTTCCTGCTACCATGCCTACACACATTTTAGCCTTCCTTATAACCATTTCCACCTGCAGATTGCAAAGCACACTCCAGAAGATGGTAAGTTACCACTGAAATATCTGAAGCACATTCACATAAAAGACTTACCTCCACCACATGAATTAGTGTCAGGAACAGGAAGAGCATCAATGTCATGTCCAATTCTTGCACTAACCACTTAGTTTTTCATGCTACAAACAGCATAAAGAAGCAAAATAGGATGCAAGTCTTTTACAGGTCACCTTTAGCACTACCTCTAAATAGTGACTGGGCAGAGTACATTGCTTCTGAACACTCCTAAAGATGGTCTACCAAGTCTGGGCTCTGTCAGCTGTTGTACAAAGGGGATTTCAAAAGGATTTGTTTTCTCAAGCTCTAGCCCATGCAAAAGTAGTAAGTTATGGTGTTTGTTTCTTAAATGGCCTGTTTGGCTGGAACAAAGTCTCTCGTGCTTCCCCTATTTTGTTACTAACGCAGGCTGCTTGTAATCCTTACAACCTTCACAATTAAGAAGAGAATGAGACTAAAACCTGGCATACAGTGGACATTTCATCTCTGGCAGGAACAAGAGTTTTCCATTTAACTGTTAATGAACGAAGCTGGGTCTCTGGTCTAGAACACAGGTGTGAAAATTTAACTCAAAACTATGTTTTCAGTGAAGGTAAGTCAAGATAATGCCTTAGAAATGAGTGAAATATTTTCAATGTTATTCTTCAATTTGACTGAGATTCTTCAAGAGAAATTTTTAAGAGAACCAAGTATTCAATTCCATCTTCCCTACCCTCCCCTTCCCTTTTTTTTTTTTTTGTTGGGAAGGTTGAAAGTAGTAAATGTACTGATTTACTGAACTTCCTCATTGCAAAAAAAAACTAAAAAACAACACAGCAGGTCTTGCAAAAAAAACTTTGCAAAAGCAAGAATGCAGTTAACATGGGACTAAGTCCCAGTCAGCTGGAAAAACGTGCCACCTGGAGCTCTAATCAATCTCTTACAGTGTATCAACTTGCTCTGATTAGAGAGGCTGTACAACAGCAGTGAGTCCATTTTGGGTGTCTGCTATAACTACATATTTGTAAGCATTTGAAGATCAGTCAGATGATGTATACAAATACCCAGTTTATGTCAAGTCCACACAAAGAAGGATGGAATAAATTACTGAATTTACTAAATTTGAGCCTCTCTGGAGTTAAGTTTCTGTTACTGTTCTGATATCTACCACGTATTCTGTCTCCCTTTTCAGTGCTTAACTTCAAGGGTGCAGAAGATAGACTGCTTTTAAGATTTTGTGAATGCTAGAACTAATACTTCATGGAACTAACACTTCTCTGGAGGGTGGGGTAGCTTATAGCATAGTACAACTCCAACAGCAAACTCAGTCCTGGAGCAGGTGGAATCAACAGCAGTTGTTGCACTTGTCTAACAGGATTTGAAGATTCTTTGTATAAACCACAGTAACAGGATGCTTTGAACAGGAGGACCTGTTCATTCTATACTTAACTCTGATTCAAATTTAATATGTACTTGCCTTCCTTGGGTTTTCTTTGCATAACAAAATAGCATGTGCATTCCAGAAAAAAATTGGGAATTCTGCTGCAAATCTCTCCATCGTGAGTGTACCTGCTGGCCCCGACTGAAACAAAAATGAGAAGAAACTACAGTAATAGAAGAAGAGCAATTAGAAAAATTTCTCTGAATCCTACACATTTCTTTCAATGGCTGAGTTGATTTTATTGCTGTGTGCAAAACTAAGATTCTTTTCATCTTTTCCTTCATTTCCTTTTTAGCTTACCATTTTTTTAGGTAAGGGATACTGCATATCGCTTCTGTGGGAGAATCAGCCAAAACTGGGGAGGCTGGAGAGAGCAAGAGCCTTTGGGAAACAAATTATGTGATATTTAAAATTTCCTCTAATCATGCTTCTTTGTAAATACCCCCATTTGAATGCTGTGTATTTGTACAGGAAATTGAGCAAAAAATGTATAGATTGTGATGTCTGACTGGTATTCTGCCCTGTAAATGTGTTTTTAACCTCTGGCATTCTGTGCTTATTTAAAAACAGCAAAAACCTCTAACCAATTCTCTTTTGTGTATTCATGTTTAAAATAAAATCAAAACAGCTATCTTATCTATAATGGAAATCAAATTTAAAATGAAAAAATAATTTGTACAAGTGTCCTAAAGGTACTTCATTGTATATATTGTGATAGCATGTTTCCAGAACCAACAATAAGTGGTGTGAATTTTAGATGTAAATATCCGCTGTTTGTTTTGGGTTTCTTTCCCTTACCCATTCACTCGACTGCTGTGATGTGGAATTAAAGATTAATACCTGATATTAAAATGGTACAGCTGTACATTCATTGCTGTCCTCCTGACAGGGTTATCCTCAGGCTACTGTAACTGTTCACAAGATATGTGGGTGTCAAGGAGGAACAGCACAACTAACGTGCAACAGCCTGAGACACCTGCTTGTCTATCAAAAGCTTTAATACAGCTTTGAGGCAGTACTTCCAAATACCAACTGAATCAGTGATCAGTTCTTTGATAGGTACCTCACTGCTTGGATTGATACTCATTGAGTGACAGCTTATTTCACATTTTTATTACAATAGCAAGACATTTTGGCAGTGATTTTCTCAATTTTAAATATCTAAATACCAATTACTATTCCCATTCTGTTAAAATGACTAAGACACATAGGATTTGGAAATTAAAACTTATAGTCACTACTACATGTGAGTAATCTCAAAGAGGCCCATCTTCTTCCATTACAACCAATAAATCAGGTCAAGGCACAGGAGACAGAAAAAAATAACCCATTTCTCCCATCCTGTCTTGACAAAGCAACAGAAAGTCTTATGAAGCTCATCCCAAAAGACATTTAGCAGTGAATATAATAAAAGCATAAATAAAATATAATTTAAGTGGCCCTGGGGTGTACACATACTGCCAACCCACCTTCTTCATTAACTACATACCCCCACATGAATCACAAAAATACTAAGAGGGTAGCTGTACTTGAAAGTACATCTAAAATAGCAAAACATAGCTTAGCTGAAGCGTTCAGCTGACGCGTGAAAAATGGCTGTATAAAGCAGAGCCTTTGAGAATTTCTTCTTAGCCCAACTTCTGTTTAATATTTTTTTATTCAGCTAAAAACATCTGCTAAGCATAGGAAATTAAAGGAGTATTTGGTACAAAAAAGACATGTGAAGCCCTCAGTTTTAAACAAGAATTAAAAGAAGTCTCATGGCCATTAAAGCCAACAGAACAATTGGTTCAGTGCAAGTCAAAATACCTTATTTAAACTAAGCCACAATAGTCAGATTGAACTCTAAATACCCTAGCCAAATACTTTGCCTTATCTAAGTAAGAAAGCTTCAGCAGTTTCCATACATGACCTGTGTAACTTAGTATGAATTTCATTATAAAGGTGATAAGAGGAGAAATTAAACTTTAGAAAATACAATAATTCAGCCACCTCTGCCTCTGTGCAAATATGCCTCTATTCCTAGAGGCTTCTAAAAAAAGTGCTCAAGCAGAAACAGTTGTCACAAATCCCTACTTCTTCACTGACAATGTGTTTAAAAAAAAAAAAAAGTAGGTGGTGCTCAGTCTGTAATGCACCTGTCACTGTTCATGACTTCGTACCATATCTATGCAATAAGCTATAACCTTTGGAGAGTTTGGCCATTGTTTTCCACCACTTATAACTGAAGAGCCCAAATACAGCATAGCGTTGCATAAATAATGTGGTTCGAGTAGTCTCAACCTTTTTTTTTTTTCTTACTTCTGGCCTTCCCTGGAGCTGAAACAGAGTCCCCACCCAAATAATGTACTCCTTAACACTGTCTTAAGCAGGAGCATCAGCGTCCATGAGGCTTATGCTAAATCCTTCAAATTACCTTGATCTCTGCAGCCATTAATGTAACCCCCATGCTGTCCCACCAACACCTTTATCTACGCGACCTGCTTATTCACTGCTGTCCTCCTCCTCTCATTCTCTGTTCTTACCACAAGAACCACACTATCATTAAGCGCTAATATCATTAGTGCATATGCTAAATACTATCTTCTTTGATCTGTCTGGAAAGAATCATATTCTATACCAAGAACTACTTGGCTTCTTTAGCCACCCATTTTCACTCTGATTTGAAATTAGCTCCCATACTGTGGCCTACCATGTAAATTAAAAGTAAATAATCCTTTGAATTTATGAATTCCTAGACTTCATTCACATATCTACCATTGGTATGGACATAAATACAAAGGTTTATTTTACGTTATTTACTGTACATATTGCTAGTCATACTAGCCTTAAAGTCTTGAGGCAATTTCATGAGACCATTCCATATTACGGCTAATAAACTACAGGCATATGATGAGCTCATTTTATTTTCCTGTTCGTTTCTGTAGATGCATTAAAATGCATTGTCCTAGCAAATGCTTCACTGGACAGTGTTCAGAATGATGTATACATACACCATTTTATACACATGTACATGCACATACACACAAATTATAGCCCAAGTCCAGAAGGTCTACAGGTTTTCTCTTTACTACTATAAGACAATTCATACACTGCTTCTCCCTTTTCCACAGGCTTTTCTATATACCTCACACAAATTAAAATCAAACTCAGAGTAGTATTTCCACTACAGCTTCTATTCAACAGTCATTCACAGCAGTTCTGCATTACATTTTCACCAAAACATAACCTCATTTTACCTCTGCCCTTAGCAAACAACACATTTCATTGTCCCCTCAGACTAATGACTGAAAAGAAAATATATAAATAAATAAAACCTTTCACCCATTCTGGTATCTGTACACAGACATTTACCTTCTCAGACTGCCAAGCCAGCAGAGGTCTGGCCCACACAGCAGCCTCACCACGAACACAGAGCTTCTGCTATTTACGTAACTGTAACCTCCTACCAGCACTAACAACTCGAATCCCCACAGATCTGCCAGGCCCAGTAACAGTTCTGCTCACTCCTACGCGCCATACTTGCCCCGTTAGCCTATCAGGGGTGACCCCTTCTTATCAAACCAGTATCTACGAGCTGATCATATTCCAGCTCCCCTACTAGGCACACCCTGCTGACTTTTTCCCTTTGTACTATTAGCCCACCAAAATCATACATCACAGGCATACTCAGCACAAAAAACTTCATATGAGCACGAGAAACAAACACAACCACCTTTGCCCCTCACAGCACCCTGTGGAGTACATCAACCCTAATGGCCATAGCACTAGCAGCTTCCCCAGAAGAGAATTAATATGTTCTCTTTAATCAATTTAACTGTACAATTTAGAACAGGACTAGAAACCCTAATCACTGGCTCCTACACGATTTGCATCTTAATAGTAACAATGTAAAACTCCACTCACATTTTGTCTGTCTCAAACTCTCACATACAAGAATATCTCACCTTCCTCCTTATTCTTGTCAGACTCCTCTTTATTCCAATGAGGGAATTAATTGAGGAGTATCCTGCACGTACAGTTTCAACTCAAACATTGAACTGTGACACCAAAACAGGAGCTAAAGCCTCCTTAACAACTGAGAGGTTTTTAAACAATAAGAAGAACCAACTTTTGCATCCCAAACTAAATTCTCAGCCCACTCGCTTTTAAAAGGTAAACACTAGGAACCATGAAACTTGACAAAGCAAAAAGTACTCAGAGCGCATGACACTGCAGGAAGATTGCTGAGGATCAGACAGTCTTCCAAGTATTACCGCTTGCTGTTTATCCATGTGGAAACTAAGGATTACATTAAAAAAAAAAAAGTCATTAGTTTTTCAACATCCATACAACTTAGACTGTTACCAGTCAGAACATCCCAACAGCACTGAGGACCAGTACAAGCTGCCCAGCACCTGGGTTTCAGCTGCAAGAAATCCCTTAGACTCCAGAGAAAGACAGCAGCTGGAGAGTGGTGGAATGAACAGCACACTAGAAACAGCTGTGGATCAAAAAATGAAGCAGGTTAAAAAAGGCAATCCTCTCTAGCTGCTGGAACACTGGAAAATAAACTAAGGGGAAAAAAAAAATCAACAAGGAGTCTTTGCTCTTCCTCAAAGACATTTGAAGATGGCATATAGAAACATATAGACTCATTTCCCAATTAAAAATGAAATAAAATCACTCTTATGCTATCACACACTATTCCATAAAAAATGTACACAATTTCTACTTTGTTCAAAGATCTGTTTAATAACTGTACTTCTCTAACGATTAAAACAAACTTCCTCCTAATTCTGAAGCTCCTAAATCTGAATCTAAGTCTACTTCCAACTCATTAGTAATCCACTTGATCTTACAGCTTTTTTGGCCAGTATCCTGATAAGAAGCAAGTGCAATTTAAGTAACCATTTCTCTGTACAACTAAGTGATTTTAGTAGACAAACAACAAAAATTCAGGAAAGCCAATAATCTTCCTAATATACACTGATTTTTAGTATTTGAGGGAATCACTATGGACTAATTTAAGAAAAAAGACAATAGTGCTATTAGTAATCATAATAAGCACATTTTGAGAGATAAGAAAGATGAAAAGCCACCTCTTCTAACCAATAAACATGTGATGTGTTCACACCTGCAAAATATAGCATCCTTATTTCTACTCACCTGCTACGTGACCTTTGCTGAACAAAGTTGCTCCTCCTCCCCACCCGTCTCACCTCATCAGGCTTATAGTTTCCAGCTGATGACCTGCAAGAAAATTCAAACTCAAACACTGAAAACTTCCCAGGTCTCCTACCATGGCTTTCCCTGGAACAGGCAGAACTATGTAGCCTATCTGCCTGTGCCAACAGAACCTATCAAGTTAAGGCATGCCTCAGCACAGGGCTATGCGACTTTGTTTCTACTCCTCTGACAAAATAGCATCCTTGGACACCTACAGTTAAACATACAGCCCCACAAGACAAGGAAAAATTGACTGATGCACATTCCTCCTGCAGCTGGCCGACAACTTCAAAAGGATTTAAATGATAAACTCATACCATCAGGAATTGTCCAAGGCAGTTCGTAGCACATTACATGATGGCTTTGAGAACAAAAGGCGATGGACACAGTGACTGGCATAGTACCTAGGAATTCAAAATACCTCCATTTGTTTTCTTGGATCCACAGAAAAGACCCCCAGAAAAGCCAGAAACAAGATACCTACGGGTATTTATTTCAACCCATCCTACTTTCAGCTGTTCCACCTCAGGCCTTGTAACTCCCTGGGAGTACAGGCATAACCACAAGCCACCCATCAAGGGCTTTATCAGCGCCGAGGCTGAGGAGCTGCTGGCCCCTGGGTCCCCGACAGGATGAAGGGCCCCTCGTGGCCGCCTACCCAGGCAACTCCTCTCCTCCCCTGCCCCACCCTGCCATGCTCCCTTCCCAGGTCCACACCACGCACCCTCAGCACACAAGAGCCCAGACAACAGAACCCCCACAGCCTGAGACTCCCATCAGCGGGGAAGCCCGTGCTGCTCTCCGGCCTCGGACAGCCGCCCCAGCGGCCCCTCATGCTCCCAATGGCCGCCTACCACAGCCAACAGGCGAAGGATCACCCCAGGCTGCCCACCTGCTCCCAGCGCCCACCCTGGGCAGCCGTAGCCCGCGTGTGCCGATCAGCCCAGCCCTGAGGCAGGTACTGACTGAGAGTAAAGCAGGAGCCGCCCCCGCCGTGCCCCTCGACGCAGCCCAGCCGCAGGTGTGAGAATCTGCCCCTTTAGAAAATGGCGCCCGCAAGCAACCGGTACGAAGCCCACGAGGACAATTTTCCCTTAACAAAAATGGCGGCCAAGGGAGGTGGAGAAACTCGCCGCCCGCCGACGTCCCGCCGCCTCTCCCAACCAGCGGCGGCCAACTCTCCCGTGGAGGCCGCAGAGTGGCCAATGGGAGGAGGCGGCGTGGAAGCCGGGCGGGGAGCGGGCCAATGGGGGGAGCGGCGGGGGGAAACCGGCCGCGGCGCGGGGGCGGCGGTGCCGGTGCGGCGGGCGCAG
>VXAL01001527.1:32116-72796 GCA_013399475.1 Chauna torquata | reverse complement strand
CGCTGCTGCTGGCGCCGCTGGGGGGCTCGGCGGGCCTGGCCGGGGAGCCGCCCGGCTCCTGTGAGTACAAGACGCTGCTGGTGAGCGGGCTGAGCGCGGCCCTGCCCGACCAGCTGCTGGAGGACGGTCTGTTCCGCCTCTTCCAGCGCTTCGCGGGGGGGGGCGCCGGGGACATCAGTGTCAAACTCTCCCACACGCCTGAGCTCGGCCGTGTCGCCTACGTCAACTTCCGACACCCCGGGGACGCCCGCGATGCCCGCCGGCATGCCCGGGCCCGGCAGCTGCTCCTGTACGATCGGCCCCTCAAGGTGGAGCCGGTGTATCTGCGCGGGGGCCGGAGGAGCCGCACACCGCCCCCCGCGCCCTCTCCGGAGCCCCTGGGGTACCTCCCACCCATCCACAGCACCTACCAGTACAAGCAGAGGTCACTCTCTCCTGTCACCAGCCCTTTGCTGCGGGAACCACGGCCCAGGCATGCTCACGCTGCAGCCGCTGCCTTTGCTTTGGAAGCTGCTGCCATCGGGCTCTCCCGGGAGCGGGAAAGGGCCCTGGATTACTATGGGCTGTATGATGAACGTGGCCGACCCTACAGTTACCCCATCGTGGCTGAGGAAGACCTGATGCCGGAGGATGATCAGAGAGCTACACGCAACCTCTTCATTGGCAACTTGGACCACAATGTCTCGGAGGTAGAGCTGAGACGCGCCTTTGAGAAGTACGGTATCATCGAAGAAGTGGTGATCAAGCGCCCTGCCCGGGGCCAAGGCGGGGCTTACGCTTTCCTCAAGTTCCAAAACTTAGACATGGCACATCGGGCCAAGGTCGCAATGTCGGGCCGCGTTGTCGGCAGGAACCCTATCAAAATTGGCTACGGTAAAGCCAACCCTACTACCAGGCTGTGGGTGGGTGGTCTTGGTCCAAGTACTTCCCTGGCTGCCCTGGCGAGGGAGTTTGACCGCTTTGGCAGCATAAGGACTATTGACTATGTGAAGGGAGACAGTTTTGCGTATATCCAGTACGAAAGCTTGGATGCTGCCCAGGCTGCCTGTGCGCAGATGAGGGGCTTTCCTTTGGGTGGACCGGAGAGGAGACTTCGAGTGGATTTTGCCAAAGCAGAAGAGACGAGATACCCGCAGCAGTACCAGCCTGCACCTCTCCCCATGCACTATGAACTGCTCGCTGATGGGTATAGCAGACACAGAAGCCTAGAGCAAGACTTGAGGGTGCGAGATAGGACTCCTCCACATCTCCTGTACTCGGACAGAGACAGGAGCTTTGCAGAGGCAGAGTGGGCCAGCCCTGCCAAAAATGCTGAACGCAGAAACAACTTGGAAAGCTACAGCCGATCAGTGCGTAGCCGGAGCGGAGAGCGCTGGGGCAGCGACAGCGATCGCGCCATGCCCAAACCGTGGGAAGAGAGGCGGAAACGCCGGAGTCTTTCCAGTGACCGTGGGAGGACTACTCACTCGCCTTACGAGGACAGAAGCAGGACAAAGGCCAGTGGGCCAGCTTTAGACCGCAGCCCAGATAGGGCTCGCAAAGAGAATCACACTACAGAATCCGGAGCAGAGAAAGAGCAGAGTAACTCCCTTCAGAACAATCGTCATGCAACTGAGGAGAAACCACATCGTGAGACATCCGATGCTCCGCAGCCTAAAAAAAGGGACAGCGAACGCAATCATCGAACTGGCGAATCGGAATCAAAAACTCACGAGGAGCCAAAATCTGAGACCAAAAAGTTAAAGAATTTATCAGAATATGCTCAGACACTGCAGCTTGCTTGGAATGGGCTTCTTGTGCTAAAAAACAGCTGCTTCCCCACTTCTATGCACATCCTGGAGGGAGACCTCGGCGTCATCAATGGACTCCTTAAAGACCATTCATCCGGTGGGAAGTTAACGCAGCTCAAAATTGCTCAGAGACTTCGGCTCGACCAGCCCAAGCTGGATGAAGTAACTCGCCGTATCAAACAAGGCAGCCCGAACGGCTATGCTGTGCTCCTGGCAACCCAGTCTGCCCCAGGAGGCGCAGGGGCTGAGGGGACCTTCCCTGTTGTAGAGCCTGGCTTGCAGCGACGGCTTCTCAGGAATCTGGTCTCCTACTTGAAACAGAAGCAGGCTGCTGGGGTTATCAGCCTGCCCGTGGGAGGGGCGAAGGGCAGAGACAGCACAGGCATGCTTTATGCGTTCCCTCCTTGTGAATTCTCTCAGCAGTACCTCCAGTCAGCACTAAGGACATTGGGAAAGTTAGAAGAAGAACATATGGTGATAGTTATAGTCAAAGACACTGCCTAGCCCACACTGTCTTTTCAAATTCCATGTTTTCTTTGTGTGTCACACAACCTCGTTGTTTTTAAGGCTGATCATTTTGGTGGAGGCTCAAAACACCTCGACCAAAGTGGTAAGATTTTTAGTTTCTAATTAATTTTAATACCATTTAAATAGAGCCCATTTTATTCGTTTTTAATATGTGACACTGTCCGCTGTTGTTCTGTATTTTTATTTTTTAACTGTATGAAAAGTTGTCAGTAAAGCCTTGTTCACTGATGGATTTCTAAACTTGTGCGGTATCCTAGTTTTTATCACCCAGTAAGGGCTGCTTCCCTGTGCTGTCAGGAGCTGGAAGGTGATGGTCCCAACCCTTTTCAGTTTCTCAGCCCCCAGGCTCCTGCACCTCTTCAGTCTCTTTATGTATGTCCTACAAGGTGGGAGGGGAAGGTGGAGTCCTCTTTGTGATGTATGAGAGACTGAAAGGTTGGTCCTGCTTTTTTTTTTTTTTTTTTTTTGGTCCTGTTTGCTTTTTATTTCACAAATTTAAGTCTTGACGCATTTCTGTTGATTCTCTATTTGAGGATAGACACTTCCCAGGAAGCCAGCTACCAAGGAAGCAAATCCAGATTAAGAACAGAAATGTTTTTTATACACAACAAAAAATTACAGTTGATACTTGGGCGAAAAGTTTGTTTCTAAGGAGTCAACTCTGTACTCAATTCTGTGAGGTTTGAAAGCACCTGATACATATCTCAGTCAGACATTCATGGGCAAAACAAACAATGAGGCTTGACATTCCTGGTTTTTGTTTAAGGAAAAAAAAAAAAAACAAGCAGGAGAAAAAAAATCATTGAAGGGGGAACCCTCTTGGGCCTGTGTTAGATGTAGACAAGCAAATAAAGGGCACGAAGTTTTTTTGTGAACTGTAGGTGCGCTTTTGCATAGTCAATCATGTTGCACTATCTGGAATCCTTTATTGAAAGATAAACTGCAAAGTTTTTTGGTTTTTTTTGAGGGGGTGGTTTTTGTTTGTTTGTTTGTTTGCTGAAGTTAAAATTTGTTTGCAAGCTTACAAAAAGAGATAAAAATGCCTGGCTGTCAGAAAACATGGAATGTTACCACAAATAACCCGTCTGTGACTGTGGGAAACCCTGCAGATCAAAAATTGAAATTTAAGATGGTGTGGTTCCTTCACCTTTTCTGTCTGTAGGAGACAGGACATCTGCAGCTCTGATTTCTCAGTAACTTAAGGATGTGGTAACTATTTCAGACATGAGTTAAAATCCACACTGTTCACTTTGGGGATTTTTTTTTTTTTTTTTTTTGAAACAACGTTTATAGATTTTAGGAGGCTTACAGAAAAAGTGTGGGATTAAAAACACTACTTTTTAAAAATGTCTTTAAATTTGCAGGGATTTTCTTTGTTGTTGTTGTTTTGGTGGTAAGCAAGTGAGCAAATTCCTGGCAGAACCAGAGTCTTGTACCAAGTGCAAGACTTGGTGACTGAGCAGACACTTGCTGACGGCTGCCAAAGGCCCTTTTAAAACTGTGCTCTCAGGTATGATTGGTGTCAAAACCTATATAGCAGGGAGCATAACTCAGTCTAATGATGCTTTTATTCTTTTTTAACCCTGCAGTTTCACAGTAGGGACATCATCAGCCGATCATGTATGAGTGGTTGCTTAATTTAATAATGTATTGATATCAACAAGTATTTTTTTTTGTTTTGTTGTTTTGTTTTTTTAACATTTAATACTGTGATTATATTGAAAGTAAATCAAATGAGTTAGCGTGCTCATGAGGGGATATTTCACTTGATGATGCATCTTCTGTACCCCAGAAAATATATTTCTGTCCTAAGGGCCCAAGTACAGCGACAAGGCCTCAGAGGGTTTCATCCAGGGTGTGCAGGCACGGCTTGTGCCAGGAGAGCAGGCTTGCTGCTGGGAGCGGCAGTGCTGTCAGCGTCGCGCTCAGGGATGGCTGATGTACGCTGTGGGAGCAGAGGAGCAACGCTGCTGCTCCCAGCAGCCAAGCCATGTCTCCAGTATTGCTGCGCTGGTGGCACTGGGCAGCACAGAGGTACTGTCACTACCCCACGGCTGCACAGCGTAGGGTAGCTGGACTGCCCCGGTTTTACACGGTTACAGGGACGCTGACTCTTAACCTCATGATCAAGTCCCCAATGCTGTTGTAATGTAGACAGTGCCAAATGTCAACGATTGTAACCGTTAAGTGTTATCTGGAACCAAGTGCTATTAAATACCCCTTATGGCCAGTGTCATAGAGTGATTAGAGCTTTTTTTCCAGCGCGTATCCTACGTGTTGGCGATGCCCATGCAATCCGAAGCAGCGTGTATAGCGGGGCACTGCCAAATGCCTAGATGGCTTCTTGCTGGCAGGGACCTGCAGCTTGTGCTGCAGTGGAGCGATCCCATGTGTGCCTTGTGGTGTGCAAATGTGAGGAATTGGAAGAAAAAGAATCAGTAAATGTCAAAAGCTGCAACTACCTGACAACAAATCCAGGGAACCACTAGAAATGTCCAATATCTCCCACTTCCCTTTTGGAGACAAGTGAATAACAATGTAGGTGTTGTGTGTTTTTTTTTTTTAAGAATACAAAAATTGTCAAGCTTTGGGTTGGGTGAGTTTTTTTCAGTGATGGGCTTTCCATTTCCAGTGAGGTGGCTGACTGTTGTCAGCATGTGCGCACAAATGGTTGACCAACTCTCCCTCCTACAAACAAATGACCAAGTGTGAGAAGTTGGCGTGTATAAGGCAAAAACACCTGGGAGAGAAGCAGCATCAGCTTTCTAGCTTGCTGACGTGAGCCTCCCAGTGCCTCAGGATGCCAGCAAGCCACAGCCATTGCTTGAATGGATGCTGTGCTGAGGCCGAAGGCCCCTGTAGGCTTAGCAGGGCCTGTTGGAGGGCCCCCATCCCATCTCATCCTCTCACACATGCATCCAGGCCACTGACAAGGGAACCAGGTCTGAAGAAGGGTAGTTACAGCAAGATACTGCTATGTGTGCATCTCACAGCTTGCAAGAGCTGGCCCTCAAATCAGGATGCAGTTCTGGGGCACAGACACATGCCTGGGGCGGGGGGGGACCATGGCTGTAGCTTGGAGCCCTGCGGCACCTGGTGATGCTGAAGCTGATGGGTACACCAGTGCTGTGGGTACTGGTTTTGTTGTTTTTCTTGGGGGCGGGGATGTCTTTCAGCCCAGTACAACTGTTGCAGTGAGGTAATGCGCTTGGGTACTGGTCTGTGGCTCCTTGAGGGCAATGTGAAACGCAAACTGGGACCAGGGTGTGGGGAGGTGGACCTGAGAGCATTAGTGTTTAGAATGAGTGCTAATTTTTTTTTTTTTTAACCACCCATTCAGTAAACATCCTGGCTTACATCACCTCTTCTAACATCAGTTGTTGGCTTTCTTTACTAGAAAAGAAACATGGCCAAGCCTTATGTTTTTGCCCCATCATGCTCGCAGGGCCAGGCGTGCAGACCCCTGCCCGCTGGGATGGTCACCGAGCTGTGGTGCAGCTTGTGCTCTACAGACAGCGCAGCCCGAGCACAGCAAGTGGGCCAAGCAGCTACGCACAGCCATGTCAGCACGAAGAGGCCCATGCCGAAACAAGGGCACGGGCTGGGGCTCAGCCTCACCTCTGCTCACCTCATGGGAGGAAATGCAGCATCCTCCCTGCAAAGGCTCTGCTCTGTTGCAGAGGCAGGTATACGTTTTAGCCTGCTGGCAGCACATTTAAATGCCCCTTCTGCCCCCACTAAGTCAGCATCTGCAATGGCTGTACAGAAGAAATACAGTGTGGAGGTGCTGAGTCCTTCCTGCGACGCACAATGTGCTGTGTGTATCCAGGATTACTACAGGACTTTCTCTGAACACTGTGCTTTCAAATAGATGAAATCACGATGCCGGGGAAGAGGCCATTTTACAAACACTGAGACTTCCCCCCACCTCAGCTACTTGTAGCATTATGGCCTGACAAAGAAAATCCCTGCTGTCCTCCATTCTGAATGCCCATTTTGCTGCCAGGCTCTTCCCCAGCACTAAAATAACAGCTCAGCAGAACAAGGGAGGCGTGGGCAGCCTGCCCCAGCAGCAACATATTGAACTTGTGCATCCCTGCACAGGACAAGCAAGCAGAAAGGCTGAGTATCTGCCCAGGACAGGCAGAGGGGGCTTGCTTCAGTGGGTTTTGGTGGCTGACTTGCAGGCTGCAGAAACTGGGTCCTGCCTCTGTTGCTGCAGTTGTGAAGGTTCAAGCCTGCTCCCTTTGGATCTATTCAATAAAGTTAGGTGTGGGAGGGGAGAACTGCGCACGTACTTACAGTAGCCCAGTTTCAAAATCAAATTTATAGAAAGAAGCTCTCCCTACTAGACATTTTGTTTCTGTCTCATAAAACTAATCGGAAAATTTCTCCAAGATAGTCAGGCCTGAAACAGCAACAGATGCAGCTGATTTGTTCCGGTGTTATACCACAGTTACAGATATGGACATCTGGCACAGTATCTCCCTACCATTATTATTAGTAGAGTACACGCTTTACGGTTTTTTTTTTTTCCTCTCCTCCTCAGCAGCACATTTTCTAAGGTAAAATTGCACAAGATGCGTTTTGATAAGGCAGAGGCTGGCTTACACAGCTGTTGGATGGCATATCCCATTTTAAATTCCCTATTTAATCAGAATGCTGCTCCAATTGCTGATCTTAAATGCTTAAATTGCAACTTGTTCATCTTTATTGACTCTGTAGCATACAATTATCCATAAGTTGCAGCAGAACCCTTTCTTTTAAATTATTAATACACTCATCCAGGGCTGCTTGCTAAGTATCACGATGCTGGAACGAAGAAAAGCTATCCCTTCTCTTGGTTAAAAAGAAAGTTCTTCTTCAAAGCAATGAAACCTTGAGCCTCAGCTGAAATGAGCACAATTCTTGGTGGAAAACTTGATGCAGCGTCAAAGAGTGAGAAGCCTCCAGCTCCCTGTTCTGCCTCAAACTCTATTCTGAAAGTGGCCAAAACAGAGAAAGGGTAAAAAGTTGCGTGAATGTTATCTGAACAGCTAGGAATAAAACAGTGCAGTTTGTGGCCTTGTCCGAGGAAGCAACGAGCACACTTACCTTTCAGTTCTGACTCACAGAACTAAGCTGTGCAGTTGTGTGCTGCACACTGAACTCAAACACTCAACTGCAATTTTTTTCCCCCCTTCAAAGTGCCGGGCTTGTTGTCATGTACAAACGGGAGCACCTCATTTGCCTTCTGCCAGCACAGCCACAAGGCTATCTACGTAATGCCAAACCACACATGAACGAGGAGTCCCAAAGCCGCTCCTGTCTTGTGACACACACCAGCGAGGTGGTGAGAGCTCCCTGCAGCTCCCTGCCCTTCCTGTAGCTGAACCGCAGAGTGGATATTCTGGTGCACCTTTAAACAAAATCACAGCCTGGCATCAGCAGCACCTTCCTGCTCCCTCACAGCAGCGACGCTGTGGTGCTGTGCTGCTTGCAACCCCATGGAAAATTCAAGGCTGGCAAGCAAACCAAGGCGGCAGATTTGAACCCACAGGCACTGTGAAATGTCTTGCAGGTCCAGGAGTCCCTGTGGACTGGAGCAGCAGGTGGAACATGCACTCTCTGAAATCTCACCCCTTGTTTACTTTGCCCTTCCTTATTGCAGCTGGGCCACTGGCTACACCTAGCTGCTCTCCCGCACCGGGCTGTCCTCTTCTGGTAGGCAGAGCACTGCTTTTGGATGGGTGGCAGAGGAATGCATGGCTACGGCTCACAGCCATAAACAGAGACAGGACTTGTATTTAATTTTTTAATAAATACACTTTACATTAAAGAAAAAGGCCTTCAATTTGCAGTTTCCACACAGAGGGCAAAAAGGGAAGGAAAAAAAAAAGATTAAAAAACTTGAACCACAAAGGGCAGAGGGGAGAAAGAGGGCTCAAACTTTAATCCCAGATTCCCATGTCCTCAGGAATACCAGGCTCCAATTAGGCCAAGCCAGGCTTTCAGCCTCCCACTATAGCTGGTATCAGTGAGAATCTCCACTTTAAACAGCCTGTACATTCAGTTACGAAACACCCCCAGGGCTCTTCCCTGGAGGACATATGCATCTGAAACACATGGCACACTAGCAGGTGGTAACACCTGCTGTGTTTTGTTTTTTTTTTTAAAATAAAATCATATTTGAAATAAAAATATTCTCACTCCTCAACAATGTTAGAAACCACGATCCTCTTATTTCACTTAGATGCATAAAAATGCCTCTTTTTTTAATTTTAAACAATTTTTCTCCCCCAAACCTACCCCATGGTAACAAGGTACTACAGGAATACAAAGTTCATCAGTTCATCCCCTCTTTACTAGAACACCTGCCTTTTTTTTTTTTTTTTTTTTGTTTTATATAAAACTATTTCTGTTCTTTAGGAAAGAACTTTATACAAAGAAAATATATTGTGAAATATCTTCAGAAGTTTCCTTGAAGAGGAGAGTCATCTCAGCCTAAAATAAAAAATAAAAAAAAAAGGCAGAGAGAAAAGAGGCCTAACCCCAGGTCTCTTTATTGTAGAGCCTCGGACTTAGCCCCGAGCCTCAAACTGACTCAAACCAACACAGCGGATGGGCTGGAGTTCCTCAGGTTCTCCCAGGAGGAAAAGGGTTGGGGTGCTCAGAATCGGTTTCCAATTTGGTCTCCAGTCTTCTGCTGGGAAGGGAGCGTCTCCTCCTGCCAACACCCCCGCCTGGCAGTTGCTCCTCACTCGTTCAGAGTCAAGATTATGTCATCCTCCAAGTCAGAGTTATCTGAGCTGTCGGCTGAAAAGGAGACACGTAGGTTAGGTTTGGTGGGTAGACAAACCCAGCTGTCAGGGTGGCTAAGCAAGGCAATGCATTCATAGTTCTAAGAGACGGCCACCACCTGCTTGGGAGCAGCAACTCCTCAGCAATGAGGGAGGCAGCTAGCACCATTAGTACATCTCAAACAAATCAAAAGCAGTTAGCAAGTCTGCACCAGAGATTTTTTTCTCCCTGTTCAAATAGAGGGTCAAGAGGACAGGAGCAGCACTAGCAAGTGCAGTTTCTATTAGCTGGCAGTATTTTCACATGACAAGATAGAGAGAAGGATGCCAGCAGGAAGTTACCTGCACACAAGCTGCCTGCACAACTTACTGTGCACATCTAAATGCGACAGCTCTTCATGCTGGGGGCTGGCAGTCATTTCTCACAGCTGTTATTTTAAAGCAAGCTTTACAGTTCCACCAAGCCGACGCAGTGAAACATGGCCTCTGTACAGTGTACATGGGGCTAATTCATTATGCAGCAAGTTGGACCCAGGCTTTTTCAGCATTAGGTTCTTATTGGCCTGACACTCCCCTCTGCGCAGTATAGCGGGAGACCTCCCCACTGAGGGGGAAGCAATCCATACACTCAAAACTACAACCTTCCTCTAGCAACCCAAAAGGTTACCATAAATTAATTTAACTACATGGCACTCAATGGTGACCCGCAGTCTGTTGCTGAAAAGTGTGCCTTCGCTGGTTTTCTTCTTTGTGGTACAGAACGAGGACATGACAGGATTTGCCAGAAGCAGACACACACACACTTGCTTTTTAACTTAAAACAGAAAATCTTTCCTCCCTCAGCTGTACAAGAGGGAAGTGGTAGCAGCTCTGGCAGTGAGGAGGTCTCCTGCCTTACCTTGGAGATGACGATGGTTCTTTTTCTTTTGTGAATTCATTGGATGCTGCAGTTAACTAGGTGTTAAAAATAATTTTAAAAGAAAGACACCGAGACTTCCTCTTAGCCATCTCAGTTATACTGGAACTCTACAATGCCTGTCAAGGTAAGCAAGGCCTTGAAGGTCCACCCCTTCTCAGATGTTTTCCTTAGGAAAAAAAATCACAGGCAAGCAGCAGAGGGCACAAACTCTCTCCCCAACCCTCCTCCCTGAAGATCCTTCTAAGACAAAGAGAAAAGTGGAATGCCAAAGTGAGTTGAAGATATGTTTGTCCCACACCGCACTGGCAATCTGTAGAGACAGCTGATTGCTGCTATATCCTGCACACTCCTCCTCCCCCTGGCTTCCTGTGAAGTCCTCTGGTAGGCCTGTCCTTTTGCTTAAAAATTACTTGGAAACCAGGTGATCTCTGGCCTCAATTCACCTATGCACACCAGTTCTCTGACGTGCCCACTACTGGAACCAGACTCATTCTAGAGTGTGGTATTTCCCCCATGAAGAAGAACATGCAGTGGATGACCAGTTGCTGCTGAAATGCTTAAAGAAGCTTCAGGGAAGGTACAAGACTGTCGAGGAGCCTGTATTGCTAAGAGGCAGGGCAGGAAACTGCAGCTGCAGTGGCAGCTTGGGAACATCACTCATACAGCTGGCTGCCTTTCCACTGTGACCAGCTCCAGTCTCACCTTCCATCATACTCAGCCTACACTGAGGGGTCGTCAGTGCTCCCAGAGCAGCTACAGCAACGCAAGGGGAGTTGGTAAACACCAGTCAGCACTGCAGCTGCTACACTTATGCAGTAAGAGGGAAAGAAGTACAAGGGAGATAATCCACAAGCTCTGGAGAAGAAGAGCAGCTGAAAGAGTTCCTTCCTAACACCAGAGGAAAGCTTTGAAAAGGGATTTCCTAGCTCCTTATGCTCCAGTCCACCACATAACCTTCCTGTTTTGAGTTCCATGTCTGTAAGTAAACCTGATTGCAGTTAACTGTTTGGAAGAAGCTTACAGACCTGCCTGGAATTGCCATTTTAGATTATGGAAGAAAAACTGAGGAAACAAGTCAGCCATGCTGCTGCAAGTCACCAAGAGGTGCTGAAAGGCATTATCACAGATACTCAAATTCAGCACATTCCCAGGTTATTTCTCTCCTGGACACAGGTGCAAATTCCACATTTTTCTTCCACCATACATCCCACTTACTTTTCAGAAAAGACTCCCCAATGGCCCAGGAACAAGCTCTTTAAAGATCTGCAAAGTGCACAAACTGCTTTGGACAAGATAAACAGATCCGCCTGCCCCAAAGTGGTGACAAAGGAGGAGCAAGACAAATTCATGCTTAAAAGTTTCTCCATGGATTGTTTTTGAAAAGGAAAAAAATCTCTTCTAAAGCATGAGGAAACAAAGCCACTCACTTCTCTGTTTCAACCATTCTTTGAATTATTTTGTTTTGAAGCACACACGCTGTACAAAATAGAGCAAAAGGTCTGCAGTAGGAAGCACTCTAAATTCATCACACCATGCCTCCCATCTGTACTTTGTAACAGTGTCTTGGTCATCATTGCCCTTGCCACTTTTAGCTCAGGACCACAGCATAAGCAAAGGAGAGGGAATTTTTAATTGCTCTTGCTGTGTGAGAAACAAAAGCAAGCCAGACAAAGTTGAAGCCACAAAGAGGAAGCCACAGAAGCCCACTCATCAATTGGTGTGCAAGGACCACACATATATCAGCCTAGCAGAGTTGCACTCCCTGCTGTAAGTTCCCAAAGACGCTGCCAAGCAACCTACAACCACAGTACAGGCTGGCTGCAGCTCCGCTGCGATACCAGATCCCAGGTTCTGACCAAGTGGCTCTATCCATAAACAGTGTACAAAAGATGTGGCCATTTCGTAATATGCAGCACTCTGCAGAACACACTTGAAATAATTAATTGTCAGGTAGCATCCAGTTTTGTTACAGGAATAGCTATTGAAATTACTGGCCTGAACTGCCACTCTGTTCTGCCCCCTGGACAATTCAAGTTCTAGCACTCTGGGTGCTCTCTTTTAACAGCATTGAGCCCTGCACCCTCAGACAAAACAGAAGTGGAGTTGTGTCAGGAATGTCATGTCCCTAATGGGACAGGCAAAAGTTACATGCAACTCCAAAATGTCCAAGTGCAATACACTATTAATGAATTTGAGTTACGCAAGTATCCAATATGGTCCTACGTATTATACCTACCACTTTCAAAAGAACAGAAGACTGACCCCAAAGAAAAAAACACTCTGGCAACCTGATGTGGTCACATCCTTAAAAAAGCCGTAGGACTAAGCTGCATTATAACAGAAAAGAGGGACATGAATGAGTCTGCCAGCCACATCAGTGCTGAAACAGAGGCCTGGCGCACTTCATCCTGCAGCGCTTTGGCAGAGAAAATCGATTCCCACCTTTAGCACTCATGTGAATCCCCTATCACTGCAGGACTTCAATCATCTCACACTGTAATCACTTATTCTCACCAGCCTCTTAAGTTAAGGCAGCTATATTATCCCCATTTCACAGTGTGGAAGTTAAAAAGATCTAAGTGGCTTGGCCACGCATACTCAACAACCTTGCTGAAAAAAAAAAAACAACAGAATCTGATGGCACAAATCCCAAACCTGATGCTACCTTACTCACCTTCTCTTTCTTGTGAAGCCTTTTTCCAAACTGAATTACTAGATAAAGAGTTCAGACCTTTCTTTCTTACACACACACACTTTGTTAACTTTTCAAGCCTCTGTATCTATGGAATGCCAGAAAAAGAGAACAATTTCAATTTTATCTCAAAGTTACGTTAGCAACAGAACAGTTTGAAAAAAGGAAGTGAAGTCAGAAACGCCATGTTGACTTTGCAATTTAAGCAACTACAAAAGAGAAAGAACAGTGCCAAGGAGCAAGAAGGTTTCTCTGTCCTTACAAGTACAAATAAGGCAGAAAAAAGATAGGTGAAGCAACAGTTCAACCAGTGTCCCCTTAAAGGGCAGGACAGGCAGCAATCAGACAAGGCTTCTTCACACGGAGTTTCTTGGCCTGCCTTTAAGATCTCACACATGCACCTGGGAGCACTTGAAGAAAGGAGATGCCTTCCTTTCCAGAACTCACAGTTGTTCTCTCAGATAAGAACTGTTTTTACTGACAGATTACTGTGAGAGGCCATAGGTGAACAAGCATGATGAACTGTGCCTTTCATACTAGGGTGGGGGAAAACCAGCTGTATCAATTCAGTTAGATGTTGCATATCTGTCATGATGTTAAACAGAAGACAAGGTCACCTGTGGTCACCAAGCTGGTATACACTTACTGTCTCCAAGAATCAGCTCAACTTCCTCATCAGCATCAGAGTCTTCATCTTCACCCTCATCACCCTCCTCCAGGAGGTTGGCAAGCTCCTCATCGTCAGAAGGAGAAAAGTCATTTTCTCCATCCTCACCAGCATTCTCATTGTTCTCATCCTCCTCCAGCTCAGCCTCCAGCAGCTGGTCTGTATCTAGTTCATCAAGGTCATCTGTATCATCATCATCTTCATCATCATCTTCTTCTTCTTGCTCTTCTTCCTCCTTCAAAGACAGAAAAATAGTCCATGGAGGACATCAAAACAAATGCAAAACGCAGTAAGAATAACTGAAGAAAACATACCTATAGTTTCCACTTCTCCCCACATCTGGACATCACCCATTATTACATATAAACACTTTACCTCCACAACTACAGAACACAACATGTGCTGGATCATCTGCACGCCTGCAGAGTTTTACCTGCAAAAGGCTGGTGCAACACAGATATCACTGGTTCAAGCTCCTTTCCAACACTGGCCATCAACACATGTCACCATAATGCACTCTTGAGAAGGACATGCAGTAAGACATAGTAATCCACGGCTTTGTTGCTAGTCTTATACAAAACTGCTTTAGTTTCAACTGGATCCAAACCTCTCCTTTGCATCAAATAGCATGCAGCACGGATGTTCAGTCTCTCACAGATGTTCAGTCTCTCATCCTGATGTAGATGAGATGTAAAATGTAGCAAAAGATACTATCAGCCCCTACCAATCCCTGAATCACCCAGCTGAGGACGATACATCCGCTTAAAGCAGTTTGGCAGTCTCATCTTTGGCATTTATCTGTGGATCAACATCTTTCTTTTTCCTACTAATACACCATAAGAATTTGCATTCAATAAAGCAACTGAATTTCTCATTGTACAGGTCAAACCCAGAAATCCATATCTAGCAGATAAAGCTGAGCGGGAAGAAGCTGTCACAATCCTATCGTTCTTCCCGATAAATGAGAGGTCAGAAATGCCAGCACAGGCCAAGCTGCAGGAAGTCTCCAATACTCCAATAAAGCGTTCAATATACCTGCACGTCTCCTCACAGTCACAGCCTTTTTCTCTAACAAAATGCTCTCATGTGGCAGCAAGGCAGCTCTAAAGGTAGTCTTAACTGCCCCTTTGTTTGGGGGAAGGAACACATTTTGCAAAATTCTGAAGCAGTTCAGACATATTTAACTACAAATGTTACTTTAGTCTTCAAGCTCACTATGCTCACAGTAAGTTTTAACTACTGCATCTTCACACCCATAAGGCAAAAAGAAAAAGACCATACTTTCACACACACCAGCCAACCTACTTTTTCTTCTGTCAGTGCTATAAAAAAAAGAAAAAACACCCACACAAATCCAACATCTGTCACAAGCAAAAGAAACAAGGCACACCAAAAGCCTGTGCAAGTTCTTTCCTCTCTTCACTTGCAAAAGGCAGCCAAGTCTCTTCTACTGACCTGAAGTGCCTGCTATTTAAAATAGAGATTACAGAATAAAAAAAATCAGTTTGCCCCACACAGTTTTCTTTCTAAAAGAGTTTACATTAAATACAAAATTATAACAACCTGTATTACAATTATTTTTGGCAATTGCAAACTTTACTTTGAGTCAATGAGTTCTCAAATAAAAAGACATTGCTTTTTCAATTGTATGCACACTGGGAGTGGGAACATCTTACTTGCAGTTCACCATTTTAAACTGCAGTGCCACATTAAGTACAATTTTCCGGCTTCCCAACGAAATATATTGAATTGAACATAAAAAACTATCGCCTTAATAACTTTTGCTTTTGTTCTATGCAGAGTCTGCAGAGACACCAATGTATTAAACTTTATTACTCTACTCAGAACTGAAATAATGATTAAAAACTGAAAAGGCAGGGGAGTTTATTTTCCTTTTTCAGTCTCTAAACAACCCTGAAGGTGGAAAGAAGGAGACCAATTTATTTTAAAAAGCTCAGAAAAAGCAAAGCCAAGTTTTTTAGTGTCTGGAGATACAGAGACACGACTGCAGACATTAAGAAAAAAAGCACATGGTCTATGAGATTCATTTAATGTCCAACTAGTTGAAACCTAAAGGATTCTGAAATCAGCTAGGTACCCACTTTGTTTCCACACCTGCTGGATTTCTGAAGGCATTTTTTTCCTAAATATCTAGCCCATCATGACTTAAGTGAAAATGTCAAAATAATGATTTGATTGTTTCACATTTAATGTACTGATTACAAATTAAAAAAACTGTTTTATGAACATTGTCATTCAAGCTTAAGGCAAAACATACATAGCAATACCATCCTTCAAATATAGGATGAAATGACATTTGTATGAAGCTAAAGATTTCTTTTAGCTGGAGAGTTACAAAGAAAGGGTATATTTAGCTGCAAATTAACTTTGAAGGATCATTACCAACCAGTAAGGAAAAATCCTTTTTTGAAAATATAAATAGAAACAGAAGACAAGAGAACTGAAATCAACGCTTCTTCCTTTCCAGTTTAAATTACTTAATCTGAAGCATATGATTAAAATAAATCCACACTCATTTAAAAACTACCTAAGAACAGTAAAATATGATCTCAATTATACCCGCCCTTGGCAAACCAGAACTAGAAAACAGTGTGAAAGCCACACTACAAGTCACGTGTGCAAGCGACAAAGAGCTCTACATAATATGCACACTGCAGATTATTACTAAACTGAATGACAGATTACAGTTCAAGAGGTGTGATATTAATTACTGAGCAACCTGTACCTTGTCACGTTTTAAAGAACACAAACAGGAACCAGGAAACCGTGGTGCTTCTGCTAGGTAACAGACAAATTAATTCTGCATTAGTTTCTGAACAATCTCCAAGCACAAACCTCTGCAGACACACCGCGATACTCCAATCTAGAAAGCAAGGCTTGCACGCATGCAGTGAGATGTCTGTACACTGAGCTTCTGCACCCAAAGCCAAGCTGTGCGACATACAGCTAAGAAAACCTCTACTTGCTATTTCCTCACACCTAACACCATTATCTGTAAATGGCATTCAGTCTATTAAGGGTTATTTAGGCTGTATCCTCATCAGATACCACAACTGTCTCACGTAGGGGATTCACCTACAGATAAAAATGGCATGTCTTCACCAATGACTCATACATACATACTACATAAGAGCAGTGAAAAAAATCCTTGTGCAATGTCACAAGGAAGACAGGCAGAACAGTTATTCCAAACCACATCTGGATCTGTGAAAGGAAAACCTGCAAAACAAGCTCCTAACTCATCAGTAGTTCCCAAGAGCTTTGGGCAATGGCACAGGTGCTGCTAGAAAGAATCAGTATGCACATCTATGCAAAGCAACCGTGCACCTGTACTCCAATAGTAAAGGTATGGAAACTGATCCATGGTAACCAGCACACTTCATGTAAGTAAGAAAAAAAAACCTACACCGCCAGAAGATCAAGGAATTGTTTCAGCCATCACTAGCTCCTCTAGATGCCTAAAGATATCCTTCTATTTGGATTGTTCTCTGTAAAAGCTGCTGAGATCAGAACTTGAACTGTTCATGTAGTTTTCATATCCCTCTCTGCTTCTTTACAGAATATTCTCTTTCCTCTCCAGCAGAAACCACTTCATAGCTGCCAGTTATCTTTAATCTTTCCAGATGGTATAAGGGTAGTACTGCAGAATCAAACTGACCATCTCATAACCTTCCCTCTTAAAACATTCTCCCTCACTAACAGCTCTCTGACTCACTGCCTGGTATTCCTGTGACTGTTCTACAGCCAGGTGACCTATTACTACAACACAGCTGTGCCAAAACCTTTACCAAAACCCCCGTCGTTCTATGTTATTCATGAGAGCTTACTAACAATCCCAGCCTGAGGCTATGATAGAGGGGAAAAAAATAAAAATGAACGCTCATTTTTAAGGCAACACTCAGAGGGACATGATGGAGCCCAGCTTTGCTACTCTTTTTAGTTACAGTGACTCTGGTACATCTTGGTTGCATCCCAACAAAGAAGTTGTGCAAAAATGCCAGGAGGCCTGTGTGGATGAGCGTGGAACGCCTGACCAAATTCAAGCAGAAAAGGGAAGACTACAGAAGGTGGAAGCAGGGACAGGTTGCCTTGGAGGAATACAGGGAAATTGGCCAAGCAGGCAGTGATCAGGTTAGGAAAGTTAAAGCCCTGTTAGAAATGAATTTGGCCAGGGACATGAAGGGAAACAAGAAAGGCTTCTATAGGTACATTGGTGATAAGAGTAGGGATATTGCAGGCCTTCTGCAGAAGGAAAGGAAACAGGAGACCTGGTTACCCGGGATATGGAAAAGGATGAGGTACTCAATGACTTTTTTGCCTCAGTCTTCACTGGCAAGTGCTCTCGCCACATAGCCCAAGTCCCAAAAGGAAAAGGCAGGAACTGGGAGAATGAAGAACTGCCCACTATAAGAGAAGATCAGGTTCGAGACCACCTAAGGAGCCTGAAGGTGCACAAGTCCACGGGACCAGATGAGATGCATCCACGGGTCCTAAGGGAACTGGCCGATGAAGTTGCTAAGCCACTACCCATTGTATTTGAGAAGTCATGGCAGCACGGTGAAGTTCCCGCTGACTGGAAGATGGGAAACAACCTCCACTTTTAAAAAGGGAAAAAAGGAAGACCTGGGGAACTACAGGTCAGTCAGTCTCGCCTCTGTGCTTCACTAATGGCAAATCATGCCTGACAATGTGGTGGCCTTCTATGATGCAGTTACAGCATCGGTGGATAGGGCAGGAGCAGCTCATGTCATCTACCTGGATTTGTGGAAAGCATTTGACACTGTCCTGCACGACATCCTTGTCTCTAAATTGGAGAGAGATGGATTTGATGGATGGACCACTTGGTGGGTATGGAATTGGCTGGATGGGCGCACTCAAAGAGTTGTGGTCAACAGCTCAATGTCCAGGTGGAGACCAGAGATGAGTGGCGTCCCTCAGGGAAGCCTGATAGGGACCGGTGCTGTTTAACATCTTTGTTGGTGATATGGACAGGGGGACTGAGTGCACCCTCAGCAAGTTTGCTGATGACACCAAGCTGTGTGGTGCATTCGACATGCTGGAGGGAAGGGATGCCATCCAGAGGGGCCTTGACAGGCTCAAGAGTTGGGTCTCTCAAAATAAAAGACTTTGTACACGTGCTAAGTTCCCAGCGTATTTTTGGTACAATTTTCAAACTTTGCTCGTTTCGCATTCAGAGAGTGGAAAGCACTACAACAGAAATGCAAATATACCAGCTTACTTTATAAGCAGTCTTAAGACTTTTTACAGTATTATCTTACATTTCTAGAATTCAAAATTTTCTATGACCAGATGAACAGAATTTGAGACTTCTCAATGCACTTTTTTTCTTCCTCCACTAAGGGTTGATTCCAGACCAAAACAAGTATTTATGTTAACAGTTGTCTGCCCAGCTTCCTTTGCTACCACTCTACGAACTGTTCAGCTGTCATCAGCTCATGGCTGCTCCTTCCCCAGCCCCATGCTCACCTCCTGTCATCACTTCCAAGTCAACAACTCTGCCCTGCAGGCGCTTTCCAGCAACAGTCCCTTCCGGTGGAAACACATTTCCTATTGCAACTGTCAGTTTGAGTCCTACTACATGATATTACTATATTCTTAATTTCATTTGAGAGCCTACCCTTTCCTCTATCTGCAAAATGGTTAATCAAATATCAGTGAAGCTGTTGCCACTTTTGCAAATCTTTCAGCTCATATTTAACTCACTTCTGGCTATTTGTAGCTCTGTAAGTCTAATCACGTAAACATCCAGTAAACACCTGCTTCTATAAACCATTCTCTTCCTCTAGTCCTTTTTTTTGGGGGGGGGAAGTTGTAAAAAAATTCTGTTTCCCAGAGTCTCATTAATTTGTTCAATTTATTTGCTTTTGCAGGAGACCACCTAGTAGTTTACTTTTCCCTCTTTCATCCTCTTCCCGAGTTTCTCCTACAGAAAAGCAAACTCTTTTTTAGTAGTTTGGCCTCTTCCAAAGCATCAGTACTACTTAAATTAACTACCTCTTCTCCAGCATGGGAGGGGGCTTTGCTTTCATAAAAACAACATATGATTGTTGTTCAAATGCAAGTTGACTGAAGAGTATTTTTCACTCCAGAGGAATAAGTCTCTCCCCCTTTAATAAATTATCTTTCTCCACAGATGATCCCCTTGTCATATTTTCTGACAATTGTTCCTTGTTTCCAAAGCATCGTGTAGCACATTAGTACTTTCTGACCCTTTGCTATGAGATTCTCAGGAGTGACAATCTCTGGTTTTCAATCACTTCAGAGTCTTCTATCCAGTTTCCTCCTCCACCCACTTCTTAACACTTCCAAAACAACGGGCAGTAGAAAGAGCTTAAATACAGCCAACAATCCTTCTAGGGGGTCAAGCATTCAAGGAATTTTTCCTTCTGAATTACCTAGTCCCCCTCCTTCCCCTCAGCTAGCAAGCCCAAGCTCACTTCCTATTATCATTCCATTGAATTCATTTTAAGTATCTTTCTGCTTCACATTACAGGGCTGCACCTAATTTTACCTTCTTGGCTACTCCAGCATTAGAATTTCTTCTTCACAGCCATTTATGAGGTCACAGAGTAAAAACATAGAAGCCTGGGAATGCACAGAAGTTACTATATGTAACAAACAAAGAATCTTACCATAGGCTTCTATGCAGAAGTAGATACAGGCAGATTTAATACAGGAAACAGCATACAGCATATAGCATGTCACAGAGGCAAAAAATGGAGTGAAGAAATAAAAAGCAGTTATTCTCTTAGTCTATGTAAGTAGGTTTAGCCTGTCTAACAATAACTGCTTACCTGTGATGAATGAAAAAGCATCCATGACACAGATGCACAAAACCTTCCAAGTAACTGAGTCTCTGTTGGACTGCAATGTTCAGCTGGGACTCTTTGACCAATACTCTGTTTCGCCTATGAAATGTTCTCATCGTAACAGGACCATAAGCATCTGATGATAATAAATCTAACTCTAGACTCACTGTTCACTTTGAGGAATGTGCAAGTCATCATTCAGCAATGATGCATTCTGAGAACCATCAGATTATGGTGGTGATTTGGCCCAAGCTGCCAAATGGATTAAAGTGTGTGCCTCCCCCACAAGCCCAACCCCACCCCGACCCCCCCTAGCAAATAAGCATCCTCATGAAAACAAACCTGTATCAAAACAGCAGCAATAAAAATACAATGGAATTGCTGCTGCAGGCAGATAGGGGCAGAGTCCTAAAATAAAAGTCAAAACTGGGATCACAAAGACCACACAAAGAAAGCTGAGGAAAAATGTTCTCCATCTTGGCTAAACTAGACGTTAGAATACCAATTCTCTTGCAAGTATTTATTGCCTTAACTCCAAAGCTTTCATTTCACATCACCCAGAATTTTCCAAACCAATGTAAAAAGACAAATTACACACCTACCATCACCATTTAGATAGCCCAGAAGCACTGCAGGATTATTAAGTTCTTCAGTTCTGGCAAAAGAAGCAGAACACACTTTATAGGACAGGGACAGCTAAGTGGCAATCTGCTGCTGAAGCCATAAATCTCTCTAAACATGAGAATAATTGAGAATACTTGAGCCTCACTGATGCAACATCATCCACATTATATACCACAGAGAAAAAGAGGTCTTAAAGAAGTAATATGGAAATAAAAAATAAAATAAAATAGAGAAAAAATACACAGTCAAAGTCCCCTGACCCACTTAGAAGATAATATTAGCCAGACTTAAGTTTCCCAGTTTTGACTCCACTCTGTGGTCAGCCAGTTTGCTTGTTTTTAGCTTTTCTGATCACTTAATATTTCCGAGGTCTCCTTTTCTTGCCCACAGCAACTGCCATGCACCACTTCTAGGCCAGATCAGTACATTCACTTTCCTTCGCACCAGTTCCTCCAAAATTCCTGGTCTGCCTCACTACACTAGACAGTAGAGACTAATCAGCCAAGAAAGGGAATTAAAGAATTAAGCAAGATAACAACCAAAAAGATGGCCCAGCATCTGTATCAGTACCTTAGATATCTATCTTGTTTTTGTGAAGTCTCTCAGAGTGTATCAGAACAGTGGCAAATACAGAAGGAAGAGGAGGATCTCGCTGCAGACTGAATAATGGGGAACTCAGCCTACTTCCCCATAGACTCAAGTCTATGTGAGACAAGTGAGACTGTCAGTCACTGATGGACCCCTTCACATACTCCTCCAACAGTGGAAAAAGTACCCAAAAAGCTAATGAAAGTTCACGGCAGAAAGACTAGTATTTTACAGGAAAGTATAACAGCCAAGAACAAAAGCTCACAAATTGGCTCTTGCTAAGCATTCTATCTCTTCATTTTCCCTCAGTTTCTGCAGTAAGTATGGACCACAGAGCATCAATATCCATTCAGCATTCGTTTTGATTAACAAGGCCTGACAACACTGGACTACTGGTCATAACTTGGAAGAGGTGGCTTTCCAGAAATCTAATATAGAAGGCTAGTATAACAGCCAAGGAAGAACCCAGCAACAGCGATGTTCTTCTCAAGTATTTCAGACAAAGCCATAAAGATTTACCACAACAGTACTAGAGGGTAATTTATGTAACAGATCAGTTGATTTTACAAGGCTTAACTTGAGAAAGGGGGAGTAATATAGTAGTTTTGTTTCTTAACTTAAATAAGAGAATGAATTGAAAGATAGCAGGGGTATGTGGCCTGTTGATATCTGGCCTATTTTTAAGGACTCAGTCTTTCACTTTCAAAAAATTGGCATAGACCTACTAGCTGACCCCTGTCAAAATGTCAGGCAGATATTTTCTCCACGGTTCTTATGGTTAACTTTCGTCAAACCTAGTTTTTAAAGTGACTTTCTACTGCATCACAGGATTTCCAAACAAGGTTTGCCCAAGCAAACATGCTTCTATTTGAACACTTACTACCTTCTGTACAGGTAAAAAAAAAAAAAAAAAACATACTCATAGACCCATGTAGATCACACACAAAAATATATCTGCATAAAGTCAAGTGTGAAGATACAGACGTCAAACAGATTAATATCTGCTCTGAAAATCTTGACCAGAGGGGTACCATATTAATGTTGATTCCCATGAACTCCCCCCCCCCATTTTCATGAAAAATATCAGAAAGTATCTTACAGCCAGAAGGTGTTTTAGGATATCTGTGACAAGTCCCAACAAATTTGAAAGTTTATTTCCAGTTTTTCAAAGTCTAAATCACAGAAGCTGACTAGGAAAGTAGATTACACCTACATCTGTGTGAGCATATGTATACACAGAAAACTCCATCAGGAAACAAATTACTGTGGTTGGCCTTAACAGACAAGGAGCCAGAGAGATATTGTCTTTATTCTGGAAATTTTCTGCTCATTCTAGCTCAATGCAGGATGTCTCTATGGAGACAAAAGCTGTATTTTGTAAGCCAAAGTCAGACTAGAACAAATCTGGAGCAACAGCAATGAACAGCTACAAGACTATAGCAAGCTTTTCAGGTTATGTTTTGCTAAGTGTATATAGATTCAATGGAATTTGGATTCATAGATGTTGTTATATTAAAGTCATATCTTTCTTACTAAAGAAGCTAGATTCTAACCATTCCTAAAAGACAGTTCCTGCCTAGGAAACATCCATACACCCCAGAAATGAAGACTATAAAAAGCAGCAATTATGCAATGTCAACTAGTTACTCTTAGCTTCCAAACTGATGCTGGAAGCAACTTTGCTTGAATACTCCATAAGCTTTACTGAAGACCTTTTGGCATGCTTAAATTACGCCTGGGGCCACCTTTATTTGTAGGAAGCCTCCCCAGCCACGTTGGATGGATGACAGATACGGTATCTTTGCTTGCTACCTTGTGTTACAGCATGGAACCAACAGCATTCAGACTGTGTCCACTTAAGTCAGCACTTACCAATGGTATCACAAAACTGTCTTGATAGCTGCCAATTAATCACTGTGCGATGCAAAATCAATTTCTGCTACAAAGCATTTTTCAGATTTTATAACAAAAACGTGAATATGCTTACTGAAACTGAACACGGACCAAAACAGTGGAAGCAGAGACAAAAATGGAAACTAATGCCTATATGAGGCAAGCACTGGACGGCTAGAAAGTAGAAACGCTTTGGAAGGAACAGTAATTCCCCCCCCAACTCCCCACTCACTGCTTCACAAGGAATTCTACTCTTCACCCAACTAAAAGTTCTTGAACTGAATATAAGTTCCTAAACTGAATCCATCCAATCTAGGGTCAGAAATAGTGACTGATGATTTCCTAAGAACACCAAGACTTCAGCTGCATCCTTGCACAGAGGACAGTAAGGGCAAACTGTGTTGAAAACCAAACTACTACTTTATCTTAAGAATCATAGTGAAATTGTAACAGTAACAGCTAGTTGCAGGGAAAATTACTCTTTCCATGGATCTGCTGTCCGGTCTTCTGAACTAGAAAGTAAAAGTTTTAACACAGCAACAAGATTCAGTGACGAAAAGGGTATCAGAAATCCAGTTTTCCACACAGTCTGAAAAATCCCAAAACACAACCTTCTGGTACTCATTGGAAAAAGGCAAAGACAGCTTTTCTCATGGGATGTACAAATATATGATTTACTAGAATGCTGACACCAAAGAGCAGAGAATAATGCACTTAAAGCCTTTGAGGAACTGAAGCATAAAATCTTTGCCTGTTCAAAAAACATCTGATCCCAAAAAAGCTACAAATTTGTCTTTGATTCTCACTGCATGGTAGTAAGTATTCTTAGCTCTTTTGTCAGGTTGTCAGAGTTCAAATGGTTGATCTGAGAAGGAAAACCAACACATCCCAATGCAAACCTACAACTTTCTTTAAAATTTGTAAGACATTTTGCTGTAGAAGTACTGTGCAGTTTCACTGCATTAGTCACATGCTATGTCTCACTTGGAAATTGGTGACAAGTTATGCCCTACTACAAGACTTGGGCATACTTAAATTGAAAAAAGGAAAACTTCAAACACTATTGTCTCTACTGTGTGTTAAAATATTTTAAAAACAAGAAGAACAAACAGCAAAGTTTCTGATGAGGATTAAAACACTTATGGAAATTAATAAATAAACTATAAATTATCACATCAGTTTACAGGACACAAAATTACTGTACACACAGGTCCTGTCCTGATAGTCTTAGTTTACTCTTAAAGTTAAGTGATCTGCTTCTGATTAGATGAGATCAAATGAGGCATTTGTAGTTTATGGGTAATAAATGAACACCTGTGGCCTCACACATGTAGATGGATAATAACTACTCTTGAGCAAGCAGGTTAATACTATGCTTCTCACCTGATCTTCTTCTTCATCCTCTTCATCTTCTGCCAAACGCTGCCTGCCCACTTCATACAGTCTGCAAACTGTATCCATGTTCATGGCATCCATGCTCCCTTGATTCTGAAGAGGAAATGCCCACCCAGCAATTAGCCCCTGGAATTCAATTCTGCATTCATATTCAATGCTACATCTGATCTCAACTACAGAAATATGACCAAAATCCTTCCCTCCCATTTACTAGCAGCTGTACAATTAGCACTAAAAATGAGTCTTTTCAGTTTCAAGGACTAGCCCAGGAGTGATGTAAGTATCTGCTTTCTGTTTCTGTCATCCATGAGTTATGCTCTTACAAACAGACTCAGTAAAAACTTTACTGGATCCTGAACACACTTTGGGTTAGTCCTCACCTAACTGCACAACACTTCCTTGCATATCTGCCTCCCTACCATATCACTGAACCACATGCCTTGAGAGAAGGCTAAAAGCTGTCAAACAGCAAGAGTCACAGAAGACAGCAGTCTGATACCCCATCAGCCACATGTACATAACCACATTAAAGAAACTTGAGCCCTGACAGCATATTAAAGAGCAAAGAACTGGATCTATTCGCCTAGTGTGACTTCCTTCCAACAAACAAGAAGTTTCACTCGGTAATTTTTGCTTCAAATCCTCAGCTTCTGGGATTTTACTAGGAGAACAAGTGAAAAAGGAATAGATAAAGACAGATCCACAGAAAAGCTCCATGGGAAGTCCCAGGCAGACAGCATTTTCCAGGTATTTGACGCAGTGCAGATTTTAAATAGGAAATTACTGATATAAATAGCAAAAACATGCATTTCTGCATTTCTGAGAAGCATAGCCGCTGCACATTTATTTTAAAGTGGTAAGTGTCTGAAGAACAGAGGCAAATGTGTTTGGAAGTTCAAAGAATCAGAGGCAGAAAAACAAGACAGCTTGTAAGCCTAAACTGTGGCTGGACAAGAAGAAGTGAACAGCACCTTTATCACCATCAAAACACCACCACCACCACTTAGGATGTAAATTTAACAGTATAAACTCCAGAATCATCAGCTCTGAAGGTTTTAAAAAGAAGAAGAAAAAAAGGCATAGCACACAGACCACAGCTACAGAGACCAGAGTTTCTTAGCTCCTTTACCTCAATGACAGCCAGATAGCAGTCCTTGCTGTCTGTGCACAAGTCAAAGATATTCCGCTTTACATCTATGGTAGCTGGAAAACATCACAAAATGAGCTTGGTGGTTAATTGCATGTTACTTAATGCTTGATAGAAGAAAAGATTTAACTATATATGTTTAAAAGCAGATAAAGTGTTGGGACAAAAGCAACAGCTGAAGTAAAAGTGAAACAACATTTGCAACTAACTCAACCCGTAATAAAGAACAGAAATATCGGAGACTGCCATAAAAAAAATAGTCAGGTAACTTCTTAACCTGGTCTGCACAGTGCCTCCTCCCTTCATAGTACATTTATTGGCTTCCCTAAGTACAGTAAACAACAGATAATCTTCCAAAATAGGTGGCAACCAGGGGACTGAGTTGAGCTGCATCTCCTTTCAAAAGAAAAAGCCACATTTATGTCTACAGCAGCAATCAGCACAGCTGCAGAAGCTTTGAAAGCTGGAGATCAAACTGACAACATTTTAGACTACCAGCATGGAGAAATGCTGAAGGGAAAAAGGAAAATAAAATGAAAATAAAGAAGGCCCTTCCTAAAATTAGAGCAATAACATCTTGGCCAAATGACCTACTATCTCTGATTATGTCCTGCTTGGAAAGAGGAAAGGAAAATAAAGCCAGAACTGCTGAATGGCAGCAAGTACTGAAGCTCACACACCGAACAGATATGATACTTGAAGGTATTTCAGTGTTAAACCCAACACTCATGACCTGTTCTGATCAAACCACAGCAGAATTTTTGTCACACATGCAAAGGGGAAGAGGAAGTAAACGTTACTAAGCAGAACTTTCAATAAACCTTCAAACCTCCAGACCACGCTATTTGCTCCTCTTTCACTCTTACCTATAGGTTTATAATCAGTTGCATTGAATGTCCTGAAAGAAGAGCCAAAGGGACTTCTCATTCTCTCTTCCAGAAGGTCATCTTCATCATCTGCCTGCAACATAGCTGATACAAGGAAAGATTATTCCATAAACCCACCTTCCATTTGTCACCATCTTTAATCAACTTAAGAACAAATCAAACTGACATGAATTTTCTTTTTAATTAATAGCTTGGCAACACCCATTGAATATCTACTCTTCCAGAGCCGCCTTTATTACTACTGCTGATCACTGAAGCTTAATGAGGACAAAATTACTTTCTCAAGCATCATCAGGTCTGCTGTTATACACATTTTCTTTCTCAAAAGTTTGATTTTTAATCTCACAAATGAGTTTTGATACTGCTGATGTTAGAGAAAATTGTCAGCAATACATGTAGCATAAAATCTTGAGGAAAAAAAAATCCAGTTCATATATGCCAGTAAGGCCTGCAGTTAGACAGACTCTCTGAAGCTTCCAATTTCACAGAGTAAGCATCTGCTTATCACCAACCAGAAGTGTCCTAGGAGAGCAATTAAAACTGAGAAATCCTACCTCCATACATAACTGTGCCAGTGTAGTTGAAGACTACACGACACTGATCCAGTGCAGGTACTGTGTGTAACAAATGGAAAGTTCGGAGGTCCCACTGAAGAAATACAGGCTAAGGTACAACAGACTATTGAAAGTTCATGTTTCCTTTTCAACACAGTGCTGAACAGCTGATTAATTGCTTTCAAGAAACGTCATTGCCAACCTCTTGCAAATATGACAGAACCAGTGTCAGATTCTACCACCACAATCCCTTCAACATGTTCAAAATCAAAAAGCTCTTACTGAAAATGTCACTCCCAATTATCAGATATTACTGCAGTACCTTCAAGGTAGACCTTGGTATGGGAATCAAAGAGAGCAGAGATACCACCAAGTGTATTATAAAAAAAAAATCTCACTGTCTCAAGTATGTCCATTAGGCCAAAATCAGATGTAGAGTCTAGATTTAAATTAGCCAGTTGTCTGACAGTTCCCACTTACTCCATTCACAGCCAAAAGCTGTTGTGACTGTACATAATTTGTAACACAGCAGACCACTTATACAACTTCAGCAAACAGCTACTTGTTTCTCAATACAAATTTCTGAGGTCTCAGCAGATGTTACCACTGTGGCAAAAGGATACAATTTCTGTGTTGACTATGACCTCTAGCCCATTGGGATGGAAAACACCACTGATGGTCATGTTGAATTTATCAAACTTGTGGATGGCTTGTGCTGATCTGACATCCCAGAGGACACCATCATTTAGGACAAGGTCATCAGTGGGGTTAAAGGTGGCACAGTTCTTCTTGTAGTTGTTGGCAAGATCTGGGTTAAACAGAGTCAATAGCTTGTTGCCAGTCTGAATATCATAGATCTTTTAGATTAAAAAGAAAGAGAAAGATTAGTCACAATTTGTAATGTACCTGTGCCTAAGAACACTCCATGTTCTAGATTGTTTCCAGAATCACCCCAGGCCCATTTTGCTTTACCATTTCAAGCGACAGCATTCTAAAGATAACGCTTCCTCTGCCAGTCTTTAATAGTTTTTCACAGCTGGAAACAAGTCTCACAACATGATTCGGCCAGTACTTAGCTTACTGCAGGCTTGCCAATATATTTTAACACGATCAGGATTAGTTCCAAAGAAACTAACCCCATTATGAAAAGTGGGGCAGGAAGCTGCAGACAAAAGGTACCACTTAGCTAGAGCCTCTTTCAGAAATGGAACTGGCTTTCAGAACAGATGGTATTTACACATATCCAAACTCCAAAGCACAAGGGGCTTGGGGCCGGGGGGAGAGGGCAGGGTCTTGAAGCCATAGCTACAGAAAAGGAGTTTAAATTTCTGATATTTACACTGAAGGGCAACTTTCTAAGCTTTGCCCCAACAAACTGTAAAAAGCTTTAAGGAAGACTTGGAATATAAAAAGGACTTTAACAAGTACAAAGGGTTTATGAGCATCTCAGATAAACTTGATCTGTAACACCCACAAAGCCCAGCTCTCCTTCAAACTTAGAGAAGAAAAAAAATTCTTCAGTACTGGAAAACACTGTTTATCAGACAAACACAACATGCAAACTGATCTGATTTCCAGATTAAATCAAAGTTAAAAACTGGGCAGGAATGGATAGTTTGCTTAAATGCAAAATACGTACGCAAATCAAGAGCAATAAATAACTTAAATTATTTATGATTTTATGTTTCATGACAGTATTTTTATGCAAATGCTTTTTCAAAAAAGACAGTGCCTCTAATGAACACAAATTAGCGCTGAGAAGCAGAACCACTCTGAAGCCTACGTCTGTCAAATTTGCAGGTATTCATACAAAATACAACAGCATTCTCTGAAAATACACTGGTAAAATTAAATTCGTGACACTCAGAAGTAAGCTGCAAATTAGTGGGGGAAGGATCAGAATAGGGACACTTAAGCCATTTTCCATAGCTGTTGATTGAGCTACTCCTTACAGTGGTGGTTTTTATTTTTTTAAACTATTATTAATGAAATCAGGCAAAGGAGGCAACTCGGGGTCAGGTGGAGGGAGGGGGAAGAATCCAGCACAAATTCTCTCAAATGAAAACAAAGCAGACTTGACAGTTGTTCAGCATAACCAGAGAGGCAACAAAATGCACAATGTTTGTGCTACAGATGATTTGGAATGGTCATTTATACCCTTAAACACAGGGAGAAGTTATTTGATACTTTCTAAGTTTTTCCTCTAAAGCCTCTTAGCTCACCAGTTACACAGAGCATCATAGCACCCAGATCTGTTAATAAACGTTCTGTGAAGAATTATATTCTTGTCACAGCTTCACAACCATGACTTTTAATGGTACTTACATGGGCGATGTCTCCTTTTGTGCCAATGACCCTATCCTGAGAGTGCTTGCTGAACTCCACATAGTGGTCGTCAGGGAAGGAATGCCTGTAGACAGAGTCAGTAAGGAAGTCAAGGAACTGCAGACTCAAACTGCCTGTGTGAACTAAATACTACCCCAACACCTCTAGCAGAGGTTCCAACAATGCAGAAGACTGAAGTCTAGAAAAGACTTTCCTTCGCCATTGACCATGGCATACTACAAAGCTAAAATGCTCCACTGACTGCAGACATGCTGCCTTTACAGCAGACAAGTTAAAAAACACAAGTAGCAAGTTAATAGACTTATAATCAAATTACTACTGCAACAGGGTCTGCCATTTGCAGGAGTGACCAATGAATGACAACACGAACATTGAAACACACGTGCATGTGGTGGCATGTTAAACTTTTTATCTAAAGAATGCTCTCTAGTTGACCCATACAGGTCAAAGCAAAACTATCGCTTATAACCAAGGTAGATGACAGTCAAGCCTTTTAAAAAACGAAGAACCTCCCCTTCACTTTCGATGAGAACAACCATTTGTAAATACTAAACTCAATTTGACATAGCTTCCTTTGCGATATCCAGGTCTAAAAATTTCACCATGCAAATCAAGATATTATAAAGTTCTGTAACTGGCTACAAAAAGATTGTCAAGATAATTTACTAACATGAGAATAAAAATACAAACATATTTCCTTGTCTTCAGGAACAACAGTGATTTTACTAATCTATCTTGCATTAAATAGCACTTCAGGTAGGTACAATTTTGCAAAGGTGTCTGTACTCAACAGGGAAGATACTAAACATAAGAAAGGGAGCATATTTTATTTTCTCACCACAGACATTGTGGGAGCTGTGCTGTCCTGTTCTTTAACAGAGTTTGTTCTTAGGGATTCTGCTTACATCGACTGTTTCTTCTAACTGCAACATACCCCACAGATCAGAGTACACCTACTTCATATCAAAGACAGACTTCATTCCCCACAACGCAGACAGAGGTTGGCTCCACGTAGCAGATGTCAGCAATAAAGATCCATCCTGTATTTCCAGATGGGAGTGGAGGGGGAGGAAGGAAAAGAATGCCAGGGAAAACAGAGGTTATCACTTTACCTGTACACTTAATTTAGACTTACAAGATTAATTTAGGAACTACAGCAGGTTTTGTGCTCACTGAACTACTCCTATGGATATAATGTCTCGGTATGTGATGTTATGCCAAGGGCTCTTGATGCTACACAGATGAAGAAAAACGGTACAGATAACAATGGAAACTATGATGTTAATAGCAGATAAAAGCAGGACAATCCCTGCTTGAACTTTGATGCCCTGTGAGCAGAGTTTATTTTGCTTATAAATTCGTTACCTTCTGGATTCTTCCTACAATCACCCTTCAAGACTTTTCTCCAATAAAGAATTGTTATATAAACTTGTATTATATCTCACATCTCTTAAATACAGTCATTTTAAGCATTTTACCACTTTGAGACACACACATTCACTACTTATAAAAGCACACAGCCCCTGCATCTTCTCTACTACCTTGGGAAGAGAAAAAAAAAGATACAGAACTCAAAGTAGTAGTATATAACTACTACAAGTACTTTCATGACAGGCGTTACAGGCCAGCCAGTTTGTATACTTTAGATTTACATATCCAGATGGGCCCAAAATATACCAGGCTTTAGTCTATGAGAACTTCTAAAACTCAGCACAGGTCTTTGATTACTTACCCTGGATGGCTCAAGGTGCGTGATAGCAGAGTTATGGCAGTTGTAACTGGCCTCTTCCTGTCCACTGAATACATTGTAGAGTTTCAACTGCCCTGTGCAAGTACCCAGCATTAAGAATCGTTCCCGTGCAGAAAATGCACAACAGGTAAAGCCACTTTCATCCTCATTTGCTTCCCGGAATACAGAAATTGGACGGAACCTAGAGAAGGTAGAAGAATAAGGGTCACCCGAAAGAGAGCAGATAAGCAAGACTGAACTACTGTGTGACATTAAAACCAGTCCTTAAATAAATAAATAAATAAATAATCACATAGGTAAAAAGTTACAGCTTTCTTTTAAGACAAGCCAAGTGTCAATTATAAGACTACTGCTCAAGTGAGGATGTGACAACAGTGTCTGCAACACTTTAGGGTTTGTCTTGCATGATTAAGTACTTCTACTATAGCCCATCATTAAGTTGAAGCACCTGGAGTCTGTCTTCAAAGCTGGATTGATGGAAAACCTGAAAATGCTGTCATCTGGAAAATTATTTTTTGTAAACTTGATATCATCTTCCAATTTAACCTCAGCAAAGAGAAGCCACATAAAAAGGCTAGCAACTTGGCTGTGCTGAAGATTAAGCTGCAAGATAAAAAATATGTATTCTGCTGTCCTCCATCTGTCAATAGGCCTGCATCTGTCAGCAAACCAACCTCAAGGCTACGCTACGCTCTCTTGTAAAACTGTCATTACATACTTACCTTCCAAAGGAGAACACAGAGGTATGAGCTTCATTAGTCAATGTTGCCAATGAATTAACATGACACTGAAAATAGAGTGTACTTTATGTACTAAGGGTCAGTACTAAGGATAAGAGAAACAACATCAGGAATTGCCTTTCGAAGCTCTCCCACTTGCCACTGTTGAATTAAAACACTTGTCTGTCCAAGGAGACTCCACTGTGGGACTCCACAGCCTGAATCCAGGCAAGGCTTTTTGGCACAGGGCACACCCTGAGAGGGAGCAAGAAACATTTTTCTTCCTTACCTGCTAAATATAAGGTGTCTATCAAAGCAGCCACCATCCACCCCTCCGTACTTCGGAAAGGCTGCCCTGCGGGTCAGCCGTGAGGTAAAGTTAGTTGGCGCTTGGCGCCTCTGTTTTGGCTCAGGACACTGGTGGGGAGTAAAAAGAGAGAAAGGGGGACAGGTGGCAACAGGGTTCTTGCAGCGGGCATGCTGCTCCCTAAGGTACTCTGTGATTATACTGTCCAGCGTGGGTGGGGAAGGAAGGTGTCTGTCCAGCTGCTTTTTGATAGCTGGGCTCTGGCTGTAGGCGCCATGGTCCGATTTTTGTCGCAACACTCTGATTTTTCTGCCGTTGCAAGGAGATGGCCTCTCCCTGACAAAGCTAATCCTGCCAATTAGAGGAGAGTTGCTGGCATAAGAAGGGCCTGGAAGGGCAAGTGGACCTTGGGATGCAGACGGCCTTGCCTGAGCATGGACAGAGGCGGCAGCGGAACCTACAGAAGTGTGGCTACTCAAACGGGCTGAGATGCCATTAGCTATGCGAGGAGTGCGAGGCAGGGCCACAGGAGAGGCAGCAGCCGCAACAGGGGTGAAGGCAGATGAATGAGATGCTGCAGTCATGGGTAGGTCAGCCTCTTTAGTAAGGACAGATGCAGTTTCTCCTAGGCCCTTAGAGATGAGATGGTTCCGAATCAGGAGCAGCAGCTCCTTCTCAGGAAACGTGATCCTTGACTGGGCCACCACATCCGCTTTCTGCAACCGAGCCAAGGAGACATCTGTGCCAATCAGCAATGGCTTCCCCGAGACACGCTCTATCAGCTCAGCAGCATATTTGCAGAACTTCACATGCTCGCTGCGCTTGTCCTGAAGCACCGGCTCTTTCATCAGCTGCTGAATTTGACAGCTGCTGAAGAGGGGGAGCTTGCTGATAATCTGCCGGACAGTACTGCTGCGTGAGAGCCCCACCAAGGCTTTGCAGGCTAATGCTCGGATCTGATCTGCGTCTGTGATCGGCATCTTTATAGACAGCAATGACAGCAGCACTTTGATGCCATTGTTGGACTGTACCACATTCCACATCTTAGCTAATGTGTGCTCACTGCTCTTGGGGGCCTGAGGAAGCTTTCGCCGAGGAGTTCCAGAGATGAATTTGCCAATACTGGAGATCCGATTATCTGGGCCACACACACAATTGATGATGATCTGAAGGGCTGATTTCTGAATCTCAGCATCATGGATGAAAAATTCACCCTCAGCAACTCCAAGGATGATACTAATACCTAGTGAGGGAAAGAAATAATTTCTTTAATACTCTAAATGTATCTCACAGTTTAATCGGACAAGTAAGGGAGTCTTCTACAAATCTGAGAAAAATACATGATTTCTCTCCACTCCAGGAATTTTTGAAGTCCATTTTTTCTAACTGTTATAAGACACATTCCTCTGCCTCCCTGACAAAAAATTTTTCTACACTGATGCTCCTCCACTTCATCATCAGTAAGTACGCAGTCAAACTTTCAGAGATCAGGCATGGCCCAGGATCGCAACCTTTGAGATACCTGGCACAGAGAAAATGCACAGGCATGTCTCTAATTCTTACTGCAGAAAGCAACTTTCTTGTATAAATATTAACTAAGTGGAAACATAGGGGAAGAAAGGAGACCTTGTTATGAAGGGGGGGAAAAAAATAAAATAAAATCACATCACAGCTTCCTAAATGAGTCAGGCAAAAGTAAAACTTGATATGTATTTTTCCCCCCTCCAGACAGAATTCCAAATGAAATTAACGTTTCATGTCCACTTTAGAAGATCAAAACCTCTCTCAAGAAAGAACAGGTATTTTGTCCAGATAAAGGTTTTGTGCAAAAGAAATTGTCCTTTGCCTACATCTAGCACCCCACTCCTTCCCCGCCCCCAAAAAAAGTCAAGCCCTATCAAGCCCTATTTAATTCATAAGCCTTAGATCTGACCCAGGTATTTCTCATTCATTTGCATACTGAAATAGGAACTGAATTTGCATACTGAAATAGGTAGCCAATTAGAGCATAACTCAAATATATAGCAATAATTGTTCTTCTCCCATTGTTTCCAAATGCAATATCCCCAGTAGACCTAAATTTCTGGAAAGCCGAGGGAACCTAGTAGTCCTATTACAAAAACAAATTTGCCTGCATCTGTATTTAATGAGCTCTTGCAAACAAGCCCAAGTCAAAGACCGTGCCTTCAAATTTGTAATCCAACCACAGAGCTAATCATGACATGATTCTAACCATAGTCTGCTCTCCCATTTGCTTCCCTAACAATGGCTTTGAATACATGAATTATTTTAACCCTTGTCTCACTGTAGGTGAGAAACAGCCAGCTGAAAAAAACACAAAGCAGAAGAAAATTGAGTTTAAGTCATCAGGACCACATTTAGCTTACCCACAGTGGAAACAGTAGATCCAGCTTCATCTAACACATCCACAGGTTCTGCCAGCTGCAACTGGATTTTAGGAACCACAGTCAGGATGGCGAGTACATCCAAGGCATAGCGTACTGTGTCATTCCTGAAAGTCGGCAACAGAACTTCTTAGAGGTGTATGTACAGAGTTGTTTCGACAACATAAAATAGTATTCATTCTACTCTAATCCAACAAATAAGTCAGTCACATCTGATGTTTCTGCTGATGCTTTCTGATGTTAATATGTTCCACTCAAAGGGCTGGTCCTCACAGAACGCTCACATACTGTAAATACGCACACTGTCACTGGCAGTTTGTCGACATGCATTCCACCCTGCCCACACCTAAAAGCGCTGTAATTTTGAATTTACAGAAATTATTAATACTTATCCACAAAAGCATTCTAAATTAAGCTTCTCTATCTAACCTAACTCTACATCTCAGCTGGAAAACATTCCTGTCCAAAAAACTTAGCTGCCCATTGAGCAGAAAGAAAGTTTTTTCTGAAGTAGAGGGAAACTGCTTAGCAGTAAAACAGACAATTGTGACAAGGAAAAAGGCATCAATTTAGGCACCAGATTAAGAGAGAAACAAGTGTATGGTAGATGAAAAGGGCTGTTGAATAAGAGGTGAAAGAGCAGAACAATGCAAGAAAAAGGGGGGGAGGTTTGTAAGCCTGTACAGAAAAGTAGGAGTTAACCCAGGCAGCAATTAGGAAACAGCTGCAGAGGATAAGAAACAGGAAAACAAACTACCCAGGAGAATGCAACCTGAGAGTGGGAGAGGGAGGCAGGGGACTGCACAAGTAAAGCAGATTTCAAAGGCTTTCAAGTTAAGCTAGGCAAGGAGATCCTGTACGCAGCAGAAATAAGGAGGAGGGAGTCCTAGTGACAAGAATACAGCTGATGACAACTAGCCATAGCAGACAGTGACTCACCAGTGAGCACATCTCTAGAGAAGACCACACCTTCACTCTTGGGAACAGATGCTTATTAGGATAAACAGAGGCTGGAACTTTGCACCCATCCTCCCTCTGAACTGGGGACAGGATCCTAACAGTATCCTTACCTATCAGAGCCTGGTGCATTTCCCTTTCTTTTGTAGGAGTAACGATGCTGCAATTTTTTTTTTTTTTTTTTTTGGATGGTGGCGGGGGACAGGTGCCACAGAAACGTAACACAGTATCACAGTGCCCCCAGAGCATGTCTGTGGCCAAGATGGGAGAAGCTTAGAAGGAGCACCGCAAGACAAGCCTCTCTACAAACATGCTGAGTTTAAGACCTGGTGGTGTATCATCTAGGCACACTGTTACTGTGCCTTGCTTGAGTTAATCTTCAGACTTTTTTCCTCTCTCAAATGCTCGTTTGTTGCATATTCACAACTTCTTTGCACAGTTATATCTGCTCAGTAAATTTCAAGTACCAGCGAATGAAAAAAGGTGATCCACAATGTCCTCTCAAGTCAGCTAAACTTACTACATCCAAACAGACATTTCACCTCTTCTCCAGGATTAAGATAGGTCTTGATTTCACTCTCTACTTAAGAGTTTCTAGCCTTTCCCTAACAAAAATGTAAACAAATAACAAAGAAAAGTAGCACAGAATTGTGACTAAACTCTACTATGATGCTGATTTCTCAGAAACCAAAGACCTGAGGCATTTTAGCTCTTCAGAATTCTCATGACATCCCTCTCTCTGCCTCAATATTTTAGTTCTGCTTTCCACAGCGTTAACTTTCATAAGCTCTGCATAACCACAGCACAGGCCCCTACTACTCATTAGGTGCCTGACTTAGATGCTCTAAGAGAAGGAAATTTAGAAATTTAATGGCCATCTTGCCCAAAAGTCACAACTTACTGCACTGAAGAAACACAGTACTACAGCAAACTGCTCACCTTGCATAGTATGTCTTCCAGTTGCACGCTATCGAAATGAGCTGAAGCATGAGTTGGACACAAGACAATTTGAGAAAAACCTCTGCTGGCTCCCAGTAGAGCTGTGCTGGACCATATTCAATCAGGAACTCCATCATCTCTACAATCTGCTCATGAGTATAGGAGCAGGCCTGCCAGGAAAGGAGTTGGAAGCATTTGAAAGATCACAAGGGTTACAAACTTGCACATTAAGCACTTCACTGCTAGGATTTAACTGAGAACTGCATCCACATCAAAGTTGAAACTGTCACTGTTTCTTGCAGATTATTTACTTTGGTTTATTCTCCAAATAAAAAAAAATACAACAATTGCCACAATAATATGCAATAATAAGCTTAAGAATAATACCCTTTAAGTTTCTTTGCAGTCCGAGAAAGTTTAGACCACTTTAAGAAGTTATACTAAAATTCCAGTCTGTTTTTAAGCTACTAATCTAGTAGCTACTAGACCATCATTCAAAAGAAATTTATGCTAAAGTATTAAAAAGGCTGAAAAAATATATTCATTTACAGTTTCTAAGTTCTGACTACAAAACATGCTGAAGAAAAAAAGGAAATTCCAAACAAGCTTGCCTTTCAACTCAAAAAATATTCTTCTAATCAAAAAGGCAACAGCTTATACACATTTCTTTAATTACCGAAAATATAAGTGATTTTTGCAGAAGCCAAAAATCATGTTTTTCTCATTTCAGCTCTTGTGGAAAATCTTTGTAAACAAAACCAGAAACCACAAATGAATGTAATCCCTTAGAACAAGCAGCCATAAAATTCAGTTTAAAAAAAATCACTTTGCAGGGAGAAGATTGAAAAACAAGTCACAGCCAACATCAGCATCTCCCAGGTCATTCCTAAAAACTATGGTGTCCAAAAGACATTTAATTTGTCACGACCAAATTAAACTAATTTCCAAGTTTTTCAGTATTATCCACTTCTCTATACATAGAAATTTTGTCCATGATAAAAGGTTGCAACATGCTGCTCACCTTGTAGGGGGGCTGTGGATGGACCAGAATGCCACCTTCAGTACGCTGGAGTGACTGCTTCACCTGTTCAAGTTTGATAGCAAGGTGAGCCTCAAAGTATCTACGCAAGGCCATGCAGGTATGTTTCCCAGTCTGGCGACTGGCAAAGATCTCATCATCACTCAAGAGAGCTCCTTGGTCTTCCAGGTTTAAGATTTCAAGGGTACTTATCTTCAGAAAGAGGTCAGATGGAAAGAAAGGAAAAAAAAAAAATGTTCATCAGCCCACACTTCAGGAAAAAATAGCACCTACAATTCTCAGCTGCACTTGTACCAAACCCAAACTTACTTTGCAACAAAAGACAAACAACCACTCTCTCTGAGAGGGCTCATGAAAGCCTTTTCTGTTCAGATAGTATTTGCTTGGATAAATATTAAGTCTAAAAAGAACCATTCCCCCTCCCTCAGTATGTCTGAAAAAAAGAAATCCAGAAGTTACATCAGTGTAAATCTACAGGCACTGCTGTACTATTAGGCATTATATCACACAACACAAAGTGTGCTTACACCCTGCAGCAGCAAGGTCCCTGAATTAGCTATCCTGACTGCACAGCATGCAGAGGTATCAGCTTTTGTACAGAAACAGTACAATAAGCTCATAAACATAAGGTACCATGAGTACCACAGCACAGTACACAGTTGTACCTCTCCTGGAACAAGGCCAGATGTATCTGCATCCAAAAGGGTGCAAGACAATACCACATACGCATGCGAAATTCCAAGAAACATATGAACTACCACTAAGCCCCCACTGTTTGAGTGAGTGCTGCTTAACCCAGGAGTTGTACCAAAAAGCTCTCAAAGGGTAGCCAGCCTCCGGACAATGATCTTGTTATTAACAAGAAAAAGAATCCTCATGTCTGTAACTCAAAACTCACTCCACCTCTCCCATTTCTTGAGAACTCAGGAGGAAACAAACAACAAGCAAAACAAAACCAAACAGAACTCTCCACAGTTAATTAATTGTACAGCGTGCAAAACCTGACACTAAAACCCTGCTCAGCACATAAGACTACGAGCCTTACCAGGTTAACCAGACGGCGAAGTCCATCATGCCTGTCAAAGAGCTCCAGAACAGCACGGAAGGAGAAGCAAATGGAGAAGAACATGGTAGCATGGCAGCAGCCTGAGGCATGGGAGCACTCCATTAGCCATAATGTGTAGTTCACCACATCTGAAAGCACATTATGGGGGTGCATGCACACCTAGAAAGCAAAAAAAAAATTCTTGAGAAGGACTTCACATAGATAGTTGAAGAGAATTAGTCTGAGGAGAACGACAGTTCGAGAGGCAAAGAGACAGGGGACAAATGCTCCTAGTCTAGCTGGGAGTAACTGATATCTAAGACCTGAAATAAAAGCCCCATTTCCAGACCAGTGAAAGAAGGCCTCAGTGAGACTAATAAAGGTCATGATGTGGCAATGTAGGACTAGCAATAGGTCCTTTCCCAGACCTAAACAGAGTAAACACAGGAGTCTTCATACAGGATAATTTCAGAGAGTCCCTCTGCACACCACTTCAAAGCATCCAAACAGAACACTTCTCTAGAGCCAGAGAAGGAAGAGAAGTTTCTACAGAAGAAAAAAATTCTTCTGAATGTAACAGCATTATACGCTACGTTGATGTTCTAGCATCAAAATCCGGGGGAACAGCAAGGATCATCAAATGCTAATCTAAAGCTTGACTTTCTCTGGAAGCAGATGACTTAGCTGGTCTCTTCTCTTCTCAGACCTCTCTGAGATGTGCAGAACACATGCTCAGAGCTGCACTTTCACATACATTTGTTAGCTTCTAATGATGAGGAACTCAGAACCCTCTCAGTGCCAACAGGAACTACGCAGGGAGCTGAAGCACTGGCACTAGCTGCTTTTATGCCGAGTTAGCAGATTTTTGGTCTCTTCTCTGTTGGTGTTAGACATACTTAGAGGAAACAGTGCAACCAGCTCCAGCCTTGCTTCCACCCCAAGGTCTAAGGCTTGGCACAGACCAAGTGGCAAGGTACTGCTACTTGAAACTGGTTTCCTCTGAAGTACAAATGCAAGAGAGGAATGGATACATATTTGCTCTACCAGGTATCTGTAGATATTGGAGATAACAGGCGGTAGATAAGACAACATCTCTAGAAACAGTTACACAATTTTATGACATGGCCTGAGGATGTCAAGCAGAAGGAATTCCCATGCAGCACCCTGCCAAGACTTTTGGTTTTCCTGTTGAACAACCGTGCAAACAGGAAGTACAACCAGAAACAAGTGAGCACAGAGAGTTTTCTCATGACAAATAAAGTTCAGGGAAACACCTAAGCAGGTCATATACAGTCAGGTCCATCTTTCTGACATAACGGGCAAAGAGAAATGGAGGGAACATTACAACCTTTTCACCTTTCTTGCTTTCATAAACTACAAGGCACATAGACAGCCCTATCAACCATGATTACCACGAGGCTTTTGAGCTCACTCATACAAATGTCTACAGAACACAAACGCCGGTAGAATCCCTACAGATAGGCCCTTACATACTCAACTGGTAGGGGTTATTACGTCGTTACGAGCGTTAAGCACGTCAAATCGAAACATTCAGCATCAGAAATGGAAAGAATACGCAGAAATGTAGANTAAAGCAGAGCAGATTTAGAAGGCTTAAGTGTACAACTTTGCAGTTGCTTTGAATGAACCTTACAGCAGGATCCATTAGCCAGCACTANTTTTTTTTTTTTAAACCTTCCCCTTGCATGGCTATAGACTATAGAATAAACTGGATCAATTCCTAGATTTGGCTCAGCACCCAAGTGCTGCTGCCAGTATGAAAAAAGGAAACAGAATTGCTGTTTAAAGTACTTGGGAAACTGAAGCTTAAGGGAAGACTGCCATACCGACCTGTCTGA
>VXAL01001527.1:9568-20280 GCA_013399475.1 Chauna torquata | reverse complement strand
GTATCCTTAGTAAGTGACCTAGCATGCACTCGGGGTCTGCTCGACCTGTAGAAGAAACAGGAAAAGACTTATCTATCTACCTTGAGACTTCAAGATCAGTACTAAACCACTATTTTCAAACTGATTGTGGAATACTCTAGTTAGCAGGACTTTTCTGAGAAAGAAAATTACAGAAGTCATATGAATTATTAATCAAGTTAACATTTTTCTAGTAGGCATTACCTCCTTAAGGTGTCTACTAGTCAAAGCACAACACATTTTAGTGGTCCAATAGTGCTGAATTGCCATTTTTGTAGACACTGCATCAGTAGCTATATGAAACTATTCCAAAGCACTTATTCAACAACAAATTCAGGATGATCCGAGACAGTCTTCTCTGTCCATCTAACACCCCCTACATCAAGTTAACTACAACTTGTTAACATTACCATACCCTTATTTCGTAAGTCAACCTCTGAAATACTCTTCCAAAACACCACCCAGGGCCTCAAAATCTTGCAGCAAACATCAAAAATGTCAGGTATCAGCACTACAGAACACAATCACCCACTGCAAAAGCAGTATCAGACCTTGATCAGCAGTGGACACATTCAGGTTACATTTTGCTTACTTTTAAATATGAATTACCAGGTACCAGTTGAGAGAGAATTAGTGCTGCCAAAACCATTCAGAATCTCTTACCTGGGTGTCGGTCATCAAATGGGTCTGGATCCCCTTTGCGGTACTCTTCAGTCTCCTTCTCAATCAGCTCGGACATCCTACAGAAGGAACGACATAAAATGAACATAGTCCACTTCGTCGTGTCCCAGTACACAGCTCCTCACTTTAGCCTATTTGTCAAAGTAGTATCAAACAGCTCATGAACTTTCATTTGAATGGCATTCAGTGCTACCAGAGGATTTCAGACTGACCCCTCAGAAGTGTGAGAAAAAGAGATTTGCCTCTAGTATCTTATTCCCCACCAACCCTCCAAAACATGCCAAACCCACACCAACAGCCCCGTGATGCAAAAGCATGATGCTCTGGAGGAACCAATACCTTTTATTTACTCATGTTCTACAACACATACTGTAGAGAACTACAGGAAATAAAGGGCTTGAGTAGTACTTCTCACCATCATGGTCTCTGTTTTGCAGTAGGATAAGTCCTGAACAAGTGACTTGGTCCTCTATCCTATTTAGTCTGTGCAGTGGCACCCACTTAAACTACCTACATTGTTTTTTTTTTGTTGCTATTTCTGTATATTAATTTTAATAGAAATGTGTAATAATAAAATATTTAATATTTAACANCAGCTTATCCCTTCAGTTACAAGCTCAACTTTTTAGCATGTCAGTTATTGCAATGGATAGTACAAGGAGAAACTCAAACAGCTCCCTATTCATAGGCCTTCAAAATACATTAAATGGTCCTCTGTATCAGCAAAAAAAATGGAGACCGTTTTGAAGTTATGCCTTCCCCTAAACTGAGAAGTAGCCTCAGCGGACACACGAAATCCTGTGCTCCAATCCACTTGGAATGAGCAATAAGGGAATGAATTATTAGTTTTTATTTAAACAAAATCAAGAAGAGGGGGAGTATCCCATGGTCAAGCAGTAAATAATCCCAGAGTCATCTACTATCTTTCTCCAAGAAGTGTTACAGCAGAAACACATGTGGTTTGAGGTGAAATAAAGAGCAGCATTCAAAAAACATGAGCAAATTAATTTCATTTCCTTGGTATAAAACCTGATTCCCTCCCTTCTATTGAGGTCTAAAGTGAGGTGCAAAACTCATGGGCAGCACAGCATTTTAAATCAAGGTCTCGGTACCTCCAGGCTAGTGATCTAAGTAGAGTTCATTACAGAGTAGGGAAAACTGCTGGAAGGCTGCAGCAATCCCTGGAAAAATATTCATCTTTTGCAGGGGATTTACCTTACAGAAAGCCACCGACTTCTGCTCCATTCCTGTTTCTTTCCAAAAAATATCCGGTCTTGCCAGGGTCAATCAGAGCCAAAAATGTACTTAGACCTGACTCTGTGAACTACACTGACTTGCCAGTAGGACAGAAGATGGTGTTATGAAGCCTGCCCAGACTGCAGGAACAGCAAATTAGCTTACTGGGAACATGCAAAGAACTTCCCTGCTCCTCTGTGATATGACAATTAACTTTCAGCAAACTGCTTATCCTGTGGGGTTCTAATATTTACTTTTAGTAAGCCTGAATGTGAAGAGATGCAAATTGCATCCCTTGCTAACAGGTGGCACAGCTTGAGCTCTCGTGGATTTCCGGCAAAAGCTACTTACTTAAATACTCCACTGCCAGCTCCTCATTTTTCCTTTCCATTAGAACTAATAGATTGAGGGGTGCCTGCTGACAGACAACTGGGACAAATGGGGAATTGAGAACGTGAACCCTACATTTTTCAGGTCTTTTTAGGTGATCATCAGCATGTTGAATATGTGCCAGAAAGGACTGACAAGCAGCATGGAAAGTGAGTTTAACATTCTCATCAGTCCATCCTGTTAGGTAGGCAGCCAAACAGCATGCCAGCTGAAGCTGCAGAGTGGTTCCAGAGATGACAGCATTATCACAGCCTAGATGAAACGAGCACACGAATCACTGATTACAGGTGGGTTTTTTTGTTGGTTTTCTGTTTGTTTGTTTTTGTTGCTGTTTTGTCTCAAAAAAATATAATAAAAATAAAAAAAGCACCACCTATTTAAAATTGACTTTCGAAAATAAAATAAAAATAAAAAATAAATAAAATCAAGCTCACTTATAATACCCTTCTTTGAATAAAAGCACGCAAAGAATAATTGCAAAGTGCCTTGGATGAATGTGTATAGATCAACAGCTTATTCAACCCTCCTATCACTTCAACTGAGAATTGACAAACTAACAAAGCTCATGCCCACCTCTTAACACAGGCACATGGCACACAGGGCTTAANTGTGCCAGAAAGGACTGACAAGCAGCATGGAAAGTGAGTTTAACATTCTCATCAGTCCATCCTGTTAGGTAGGCAGCCAAACAGCATGCCAGCTGAAGCTGCAGAGTGGTTCCAGAGATGACAGCATTATCACAGCCTAGATGAAACGAGCACACGAATCACTGATTACAGGTGGGTTTTTTTGTTGGTTTTCTGTTTGTTTGTTTTTGTTGCTGTTTTGTCTCAAAAAAATATAATAAAAATAAAAAAAGCACCACCTATTTAAAATTGACTTTCGAAAATAAAATAAAAATAAAAAATAAATAAAATCAAGCTCACTTATAATACCCTTCTTTGAATAAAAGCACGCAAAGAATAATTGCAAAGTGCCTTGGATGAATGTGTATAGATCAACAGCTTATTCAACCCTCCTATCACTTCAACTGAGAATTGACAAACTAACAAAGCTCATGCCCACCTCTTAACACAGGCACATGGCACACAGGGCTTAAAAAACAACAGTTCACAGAAACACTGAGCTTTTATTCAGGTTTTGAGATTTCCCTTATTCACCTAATATTATATCGGTTCTCTACCCACTTGAATTTGCAGGCAAGATCTAGGTTCTACATGGGGGGGTAGATGGTCTTCCCCCTGCTTTTGTCTATTTTTCTCTTTTTTGCTAAACTCTTTACAACTGTCTTTGCAGATCATCTTTGAAGACTCAGATCCTCATCTTCGCTGGCCACAAACTTAGCTTATCTTGGGGATGGAGAAAGAAGGGGCAGTGGTAGACACATAAGTGCATGAACTTTGCAACGCTCCTGCTGATGTACAAGACATAATATAAAGAGTCCTAATGTTGCTCTATGCCATCATTTGGCGCCAATGACCAACCCGAGCCTTTACAACCGGCTACAAACAACATAAGATGCTCTACAATCCCACACCATAACACTGTATCCCACACTTGGTTTGTGGAGGTGAAGCCAGAACATATAACATTGAGCTGCTGAGTTAGTCCCTTAATGTAAGGGGCTCCTGAGATGCGGTGAAGGATCCAGCTCCCAGGATTTGTCAGTACGGTTCAACATAACCTGCACCTAGACTACAAACTAAGGTTCTTGCAGGATTGTTTCAATTTACAACTTTTTGAAAACCATCTATTTTTTTGAAAAATCTGTTGTATTCTGACACTGCTTTCAAAGCAATTTCTTCGATTCATACCTGACTCTTAAGTTTGTTAATCCAGAAAACTGGCTTATTTGGAACTGACAGCTCACCTGTGGCCTATAAACCACACTATTCCTGTTATTGTCCAAACACTCACTACTGCGTTCTCACATATGCTGTCTCAGCACCACATTTTAACAGGCTGCCATCCACACAGGGAAGTTTTCTTCCTATTAGCTCAGAAGGAAGTAGAAAAACATCACTCACCAACAAGCTTGACCACAGCTTCCTCTGCTGGAAGTCTAAAACAATATGCAGGAGCACCACTCTGGACACCAGCTAACATAAGCTCCAGCTAGGGAGGATTCCTAGCATCTCTTCCAGCAAATTCTTTTAAACCCATGCTGTATCTAAGTCTGGTACTCCAAACAGACATACGACTTTCACTGACACCTGAAACACTGCAATCCCCTTGCGATCTACCTTAAATAAATCTGTGTTACCTCCACTAAAGCTAAAATACCCAAGCTCTTACCACCTATAATCACTCTGCCTGCTGTACGGAACCCTGGAGAACTAAAGAAGAACTATCAGATTTGTTTGGGCATAAATAATGTAGGGAACTCAAGGAGCTGAAGAAGTAAGGAGTGCCAGACTGCTATCAACACAAGAAAATACATGTTGAATTCAAATTTCTTAGAATATATTAAATTTCTGGTGCTCATCCTGCAACAAAAAGCCTGGAAGCATCACATGTGTTTCCTCCAAGACAAATCAGAAAACAATACACAAAGATATACCAAAATATGCCTCAGGATTTTCAAGAGATCTACTCATTTTTAAGTGTTTAGGATTGGCTTTTTGCTGCTCATCTCCTTCCGTGCTGTTATTTTTATAAAGCAGTAAAAAGAACAAGACGTTGTGCCCACAAGGTGAGGAATGACACAGATCTGTGCAAAGACGCTCCAGCAGATTCCTGTTATTTCCATCCAGTGCCAGCTCAGGATCTGTGCACTAAAGTGTCTGACCCGACAACGCAGAGCAGCACAGTACAGAAACCTGGATTATTCTTAATGTACCAGTAAGCACAGTAAATCCTTCTGCATATACTAGGCAGGCTACAGGTCTGACAGCACCGGTGTGAGGAAGAACTGGTGGAACTTCCGAGGATCTCCTGTTATAGCAAGAATACTATCAGTTTACCCAAGAGAAGTCTGGCTTGGGAAACCACAAATACAATTGGTATTTTGAATGTTCCTGTTGTAATAGAAGCTGTCTTATAACGAATGGCGTTACTAGCAGCTACACATCTCCTAGAAATATTTTATTGGTCCAGGGAATACTTTTCTCACACATACAATAAAGTGACAGCCTATCATCAGTGTCTAGGTAAAAAAAAAATCAACTTTTAAAACTTCCCTTTAAGCACGCCCTATGAGCTTCAACAAAATCTTTTCGGCACAATCCCCTCCACCCAATGAGTCTCTCTTACTTTCACATAAACTGACCAATGCCAGTACAATCACAAACCCCATACCACCACTCTGATGGAACAACATTCTCAGAGCTTTCCGTTTTGATCAACATTTTACAAGTTTCAGGTGAACACACCAAAGTTATTTCACCCATTGAATGATTCCCCCGACTTCTCTTATTTCAGAGTATTAAATTCTGCCTGTTTTAGAGGCAGACTGAATGAGATCTTTGAAATATAAAATTTTTATCAAAATCATATGTATTTAAATACTACACTCAGTTCAACTTTCAGGCCAAAGAAAATTAATTGCTAACAGTTAATCAGATATGTAAAAACGTCAAGCAAAACACAGTAAAAGCTGCTCTCAACTAACTTCTGATATTCAGATTTAGGAATTTATGTAATGGAACTCACCTAGTGAGAATAGGGACCATGTCTTGCCCACTGCCATGTTCTTTCTCCCACTGCTCAAGCAAAGTAGTGAGCTCAGCCTTGGAGTCCACATGCCCAGATCCTGAAGTCATGGCTTAGCCTAAGGCAGAAGAAAAACAAACAAACAAAAAAAAAACGCAGGAAGATGAGCAAGAAATCCCACCCAGTTTTACTATATTCGTTGAAATAATCTAAATCAAAGAATATAAGCCACCTGGAAGACGCAAGTAAATATGCAGCAAGAAGGAGTGAGGAAGAGAAGATTAAGCAACAAAATACTGCTGAACTTCACTTTAAAAACTGGAAGTTTCCTTCTGGTGCTTTGCCTGAAGGATAAAGAACGAGCGCACACTTTGAACACAAGTCTTAACTGGTATGTGACAACCCTGACCATGAGGGGAAGTATGCACACCTAACCACACGTGCTCACTGTTGAAGCTGTTCAACTCTACCTCAGTTCCACAAGGAGACCCAAGTTAGCCCTTTGCTGTTGCTCAAGATTTACTCATGAAACAACAAAGCTAGGGCAGCAAGATTACGATCAGTGCCATTATTCCAGTTTAACACCCTCCAGACAGCAGTGAAAGTACCAGGAATCACTGTGGCTTCACAGTGCCGAGGAGGCAGGGGAAGGGGGCACCGAGCAGCTGCTGGCAGTGCTGGAAAGCACCAAAAGAGCGGCAGTCGGCGAGCGGAGCAGGTCACCGCATCACCTCTCCTTCAAGGCTTCCAAGAACAGCCAGTGGCTCTACTGAGAGGGAAGAAGGAGCGCAGGAACAATTACTCCAGGTGTATCAGTTTCAAGTCACTAGACAGCAAGACATCCCCCCATCCTCAAAAGCAGGCTCCCCCTACAACACCGAGTGACTTGTTAAGGTACCATTTCATGCAGGGAATGCTCGCTCAAGGTTCTGTTTAAGCCTCCAAATTTCCAGGTGCCATTTTATTTTTTCTAGTAGATTTTTATCAGACTGACACATTAACAGATCAAACTAGAACACAATCTGTCTCAAAATAATGCCATGCCCTTAAGTATTTCCAGCATTTCATCAGCCATAACATGGCCAATATCCATCTGTCGTAAGGTTAAATATCCATTTGTCACAACCGACCCTGAGAAAGAACTTTCTAAAACCATGTTAAATACAGATATGCCATGTTTAAGGCAGTTAGGCACACAAACTCCTGAAATATATATTCAGGAATCAGTAAAAGAAGAGACTGTAAAGGCAGCCACAGTTTAACCTATTTAAATAAGCATTTATAGCAGATTCTGAAAACCATCCCCATATTTAACTGAGAGCTGGATACCTCTAATTTGCCGACAGCCTTTCCTCATCCAGGGAACGGATGAGGAACCCTGCAGCTCTACCTCCCATCTCATAGGTGCTTCTGTAGGAATGTGTTGCAACCAGTCAGTTAAATGTGAGCCAACAAATGAAGATCACTCAGTTGAAGATGAAATGGGCAGAAACTGCACAAAAATCATCAACCCAAAGACTACAAGGAAATCCTGCAATGGTAAGACACCCAGTCTGAAGAACACCACTTTAATAAGTAGTATATAAAATGAGCGTATGCTAACAACAACAACAAAAAAGCCTAAGCATAAAGAAAGATGATGTTTTCTAAATGACAAGTAATTACAATTTTATCTAGAGCATTCGCTATTCATTCATCACAGAACTAGACTGGGAAATGTGGTGTAAACGCATAAATCGCTTTGGAAAAAGCACTACCTAAATGCAGGCAACAAAATGTGCTGAGATTGTATACATACAGGCAACAAAGCACCTCTGAAAAGGAAAGCTATTCCTAGCTCATGAAGGTCCAGGCCTTTTGTCATCTACTCAACAACACTTGCCAGCAGCATTTCTCAGCTTTTAAGTATCACAGTAAAACAACATCAGACAACTCTAAAATCTACTTTGAGCCTCAGAATGCAAGTGCTGTAATGGTAACTGCTTTCAGCCATTTCAGACGTCTCCACCTTCATTTTATACCCAAGGGATAGGGAGAAAAATGCCTTGCAATACAGGCCCAGAGCTTGTGTAAGGCCTGTACAGGCTCTCCTGCCATCTACAGAACAGCTCACTTCCCCTAGCAACTCTTAATTATTCCAGCTAGAAAATGAGAAGTGTTGCTCCAGCAATACCAGCAACAGGTCAACAAAGTTCCAGCCAGGAAGACCACGGGAAGTGCTCGCATTATCCCCTGGGACATACAGTGCTATATCAAGTAAAAAAAAAAAAGGAAAACCCTGGATCTCCCTAAAACCTGGAGCACTACCTCACCTTAAAGCACATTATGGTTCTAAATAACTGGTGTTGACACAGCTATTTCCCCACAACAAAGCTAAAACATAAAAATGCCACCCTTTCTACAGGCACCCAGCAATGGAAGTAAGTGCTTCTCCAAGGCATCTCATACATGCCAAAAGCTTATCCCTCCCAATGTATTCAAAGAAATCTGACTGTTCTAGGTGGCACTGCAAAGAGCAGCAGCAACAAAAATCCACCTCAGAAGCATCTACTTCCACAGTTCTCATATTAATACATTGTAGCTGTAAAATACGTATGGATGGAATATTATGGCAGGTAAATGCCTTCTTAAATACAAGAATCAAAGCAATTCCTGCTGTGCTCACTTCTTTCAAGAACTCCATCTCAAATCAAAGTGAAGAACTCTGCAGAAAGGACAAGACCACAAATGGCATAGAACTGAACTGTAAATGTCACAAATACACCCAACCCGTTGGGCAGGAAGGCCTGCAGGGGTGCTCTATTTCCCTTGGGCAAGCTGGTGAACACATGCAATCTTGAATTGCTTTCAAGGAAATAAGAGAACTCTCATCATGGACTCAAATCCATGATTTTTTTCTTTTTAAATAAGTTTTGAAAATCACACCCTACTACAGATTTCAATTATAATATCTAATAAGCTAGTGGTTGGAATGTTTTATTTTTCCTAACACTACTACTGTCAAAACATCAGATTCAGATTCAGTAGAACTGGTATAAACAAAACGAAGGACTTACTCAAAGGATCTGACTTTAAAGGACAAACATTTACAACCTTAGCAATGACTCACTGCGAACACTTCCACTGAAAATCCGCACACGCGTTTTTCAGCACACAGGGGTGCACACGAGATTGCTTCAACACCAAACACTACTTAGCATTCCAATATCACAGCAAAGTTTTTGTGAGCATTTTACTCTTCTGAATGAAGATGTAAAAGCTTGACAGAAAAGGGAGAAGTTATTGAGAAAACGTTACTGAAAAGAAACAGTTATTGAGACCCAGAAACACCGACATGTTCTCGAAGTCTTAGACACCTTTGTGAGACACCTCTATACAACTAAGAAATAGAAGTCCCGGCGACCTCTGACTGTAAACCTTGATAAGAGCACAGTACAGTTCAAGCAGTTCAGCTTCACCCTTTTGCTCCTCAACATATTCGAGCGTCACACCGACCACAAGAACGCTACAGGTCATTCACTTATTGATTGTGTTGTGTCCATAAAAAGGACTGTGATGTTCTGAACGCCCTGACTTCAATACAGATAAGCATTTTAAAGTGTGAACCTCTTATGTGAAAATAAATCTATCTGTAAAATATGAAAGTCTACAGACAGTGTGGTTACTTGGGATACAAGTTACAATCCATGTCTTAATTTAAATGGAAAACGAAAGAGCTTAGGAAAACTTAGGAAAAAAAAATCAATTTTAACCAACTTTGTAGAAAGACTGCACATTCAAATTACAAGAGGATTTGTGTACCCACACATATAAAGCCAACTCAAATTCTAATAACTATAGTTTGACCTAGCTTAAATAATCAAGTTTCACATTATTCCTAAACATGATTCTAAGTACGGCCGAGGAGACAATATAGATGAGAAGTCTAATGTAATAATATAATCCCATGTGGAAAATTAAGAACTCAGGAATGATAATCTAATAAAACGCATAACAAGCAGATAAGCAAATCTATGTGTTCTTTCCATAGTTGTTCTTTAATATGAAAAATTCTCTACTTTTTAAAAAAGTATCTCTCTCTTCCACTCACTACACAGTTTTCTTTGAATAGATGAGATATAAGTCAGCTATTTGCCTGAACTTGTTGAGTCTGAAACAACCATGCCAAAGTTAATGCTGAAGCATAATGAGCTGTCAACACTGAAGTTCACTTGTGGAAGAGAGTATGTCCCAATCTATCAAAATCTTCTCAACCTATGGGGAATAAATAAATTTTTACAGCTAGAATATTTATAAGGCCAGGGAAAACCATTAAGTTCTTTAGTTTCCTACATTTTTGCTTTTACAAAACAAACCTGGAGCTTGTACTGATCTGCCAGAGCAAGGGCAAGAAACAGGAACCAACTTCGGCTGCCCACAAGGGAAGGCACACAACCGACGCCGCGTTTCACCACCGATTCCTCTTTATACAACTGGAAAGGGAAACACCGAGGACCCTACCTCCCGACGGAGCGCGCTGGCTCTCTCTAGCGAGGGAAGCGCGCTGCTCCTGACAGCGCTTCGGGGTCTGACACCGCGGCACGCCCGGCTCGGCTTGCAGGAGGCAGCGGGCTGCTCGCCGGGAGCGACCCGCAGCGCTGCCCATCCCAGCCGAGGCGCGCAGGCCGGCAGCGGGGCCCGGGCCGCCCCCCGGAGCCCCCTCCCCCGAGCCCCCCGCCAGAGGACCGGGCCTGGCC
>VXAL01001526.1:945564-1025361 GCA_013399475.1 Chauna torquata | reverse complement strand
TACAAGTATTATACCTTTGACGGTAAAGAAGACATGCAGCCTAATTCAGTTCAACTTAGAACAGGTGTAGAATAAGCCAGATACAGTGGAAATTCTGTATTTTATAGTAGTATAGTAGCAATTTTTTAACTAGCTGAAACCCATTTCCATACTTCTGACTTAACAAAAGAAAACACAGCCAGGGCTCCCAGGTATAAATCAATTTGTATTCATCATTCAGTAAAGCATACCCTAGCACTGTGAAGCAAAATCTCTTGCAGGGGTCTCTGCCCTTTTGTTTCAACTTCCAGAAGGCCAGAACAGTTCAAAGAAGATAAGCAAACATCCCTCCAGAAATAGGAAATGAGAGTGCATTTCTGCTAAAGATTGGAGAAACAGCAGCATAGCAATGAAAATACTGATGTTGTTTCAAATACTTCAGAGCGATGCTCTGAATATTGGGACATGGATAAACTCCTTTGCTTTTGAGGAACTAATCCAAATCCAGCTGAAAGACATGCAAAAAAACTGTAGTTCTGGGTACACGGAGTTTGAGAATGTCCCATAGGAGCTATTCCCACCTGCATCACCCAAACTAGAGGACCATGAGCCCACAATAATAATTACAATATTTCTGTATCATATATGGGAAAGTTCAATTTATGGAGGTCTCTGTGAGCCAGGAGCACAACACTCCTTACCTTCTGGCATAGCTTCCCTTACACCTTTAAATCACTGAAATAAACGCAGAATTGTTCCTCCAACAGAATTGTTACAGGAAACTAAACCCTAGCAATCTTAGAGCACGGAAACAGACACAGCTGAAAAGGGTGTTGATTTGTTTTCAAAATCCTTCTCATCCCCACAAGAGAAAAAAATGCTGCATTTCTCTGAGCAGAACTTTGTCACTCCAGGCAAAATTTCTTACTTAATGGCTCTGTATTGCTGCCTAACCCTAACACTGAACTTTTGCAATGCCAAGGACAGTGCTAATAAATGCCATGTGTGCAGCATTGTTACCTGCACTGCACCAAGTCTGCATGCATTAGCAAAGCAGAAGTTTTAATCATTTATGTAAATATATGATGTAGCACACTATGGCATATTAGTGAAGTATTGATTGCTGTTTGAGACTTGTGTTTATGCATTTTGTGCTAATGAAATTTATACCGAATACCAAATTGGACAGTGATGTCAATATACATATGTATAAACAAGGGTTATTTTGCAACGGTTCAGTCTCCACAATTACTTTAAGTAGTTTTATGGGAATAAAAGCAGTAAGCAGTAAGCTAGTTAAACTATCCTCTAATGACCAATGAAAACAATCCTGATTTTCTGTTTTAAATGCTTTCTTCACAACATAAGCATCAGCCAAGCAGCCTTTCCCAAATCTTTTGCATTGTCAAAGTATTTTGGCTCAATACAAATGCACAAAGAGTGGCTCCTGAGACACTGGCAAAGGCATCTGTTATGCAGCATGTTGCATCCAAAAGCCACCTGTGTGTTCATAGATAATGTGAGGCATTCACATGTCAGAATGGATCCTTTGTGGGATTTTCTGAAGTTATATCTAAATAAATTTCTCCTGCCAAGTACATTTGATGGGGTTTCCAACCAGATGATAATGTGATTTTTCTGAGTCCCTATTAATTTGACTGCCTCGATGCGTGTTTTTCACCTGCCTATCTGGTTTGATTTGCACTGCTGATATTTTTTCTCTTCATCTTCAACCAAGTTATCTCATTTTGCCTACTCCCTTGCTGTTGCACCCTTTACTTTCCAGCTGTCTCAGGCTCACCTCTGAACTGGACCAGAATTCAGGTGGAGGGGGTTCTCTGCTGATGCTGCTTTCACAGTCTGTATGGGCTTTTTGGCACTGCTCAGAAGCGAAAAATAAGACTAAAATAGCCAATTCTTTGACTTGCAGCTGAAATTATGGTCACCTTTCACCAGATTTATTAACAGTATTAGAAGAGTTCTAAGAATAAAACCTCCAAAAATCTTGCTGTCAGTGCAGAATTCAGTAGCCACCCTTAGGTCCCAAACAAAATAATAGTAACACAAGTAAAAGTGTCCAAGACCTGGGTAGAGCAGGGAGAAGGAATTACAGAGCAGTGCTGAGGGCAACACAGTTTCTTTGCCCTATGAAAATGTTTCAAATTTTGAAAATGTTTAGATTCTTAGATCTCTACAAAAGGGATTTTGGTATGTGAATATGCTTATAAATTAAGCACATATGAATAAAGCTTTTTGTTCTGTAAACACAACAACCCCGTGTCCTCACAATGAGATGAATCCTGGATGATTAAGCAGCCAAAGGAATGCCCTGATAGCTGCCTTGTTTCCTTCTGTAACAGGGCTAATACATTAATGAAATTCCACCCGAGGCCTGAGACATTCTTCCTGTCAAAACTAGCAAATATATTCCATGAAATGTTCTTGGTTCAAGAGTAGCACATTTTTTTCCACTACAAAATTCCTAACAGGTTGTCCAGCTGAAGCAAATGTGGGTAACTGCTATCAGAGACAAGAAGGTGAGTGAAGATAGAGAAACTCTTGGTCTACCTTAATACAAGCTCTGCATCCTTTCTAACAAGGACTTCAGGCCTTTGTTTAAAGGTCTTTGCATTCAATAAAAATACCACAGTGATTTAATGAACTTTGAGTCATATTCTGGGTGCAGATGTTGAACTACAAACATGAAAGACTGAAATCCTGTTTCCTTGCTAACAAGGTACAGCTTTGTGTCAAAGCTCATCCATACTGCCAGCCAGCATGCCTCAGTTCAGTGTAAAGGGCAATTTCCAACCAGAGCCATTTGGTTTCTGTGCTGACACTATTAAAAATTATGCCAATGGCAATAACACTTTTCATACAGTGGACACCTGTATGCTTGGAATAGGGTAGAGAACATCAGCTCATTTCATTTTGGCTTGCAAACGGCTGCAGGTGGCAAAGCTATTTGCTTGCTTACAGTAAAGAACGGACTTCAGGCAAGAATGAAAATGCTCTATTACCTCACAGCCCTCTTCTGTCCCTTTCATATATGCCCACTTAGAATTCAGTAAGACCCAGATGTCAAATGAAATACATTTCTCAGGAAAAAAAATCCAGAGTGACTTTGTACAATTCTGTGAAAATTCTCAGGCCACAGAAATCAGGGATCACTGCATTGTGTGGCATGACTGCCGTTTGTCACAGCACAGTTATCAAAGGCACTGCACTAAATTTCATAGAGCCACCTTTACGTAAGCAAGATTGCTCCATAGTGAAACCAAATGCTAAAAGCATGGACAGGATCTGAATTCTGGTTTAGACTCAGACGTGAGTACACAAAGATCACTTAAAACCCATTCTATGATAGATTTGTTTGGTTATCAGGTTGCGTTATATTTCTTTAAAATAAACTCAGGTGAACTTTTTGTAAGGTGGGTGGGAGGGAATGGACATAGCTGGATTCAGATGGGCAGCTAAGCATGCTTTGCGGGTTCCAAGGATGGCAGGCAGATTTGCAGCCCAGCTGGGAACTTGTGCCTCGTGTTAAGAATGTGAAGAGCAGATAATCATGCCCCAGAGAGAAAGGAAAGCATTTCTGGAGCCATGGGGAACTGGGTTTGCAGCAACTCAGAAACTCATTGAATAAACCAAAACCAAGCTTGGAGGCAAGAACACATCTGCTTGGACACTATGGACAAAGAAGGTGTCTTATTTTCCCTCCACTTTTAAAAAGCAGACAAACTACATTTAACTACATATGAGTTTGAGAAAACAGTAATTTGTGAAGCATTTCAGGTCTTCAGAAAAGAGAAACTATTTCCAAGGGAGGAAGAAAAAACAGCAAATGAAATTGAGTGGTAGGAATAAAAAAATTACACAACATCACTGTACGGTTATTTTCTATGAACGGTCTAGTACAATATTCAAAACACGGTTTCTGAAAATCAGAATGCTTTTCTCAGCCCAGGTCATTTTCCCATGCTTCATCTCAGCCAACATTTTTGCAGCCACAACCAAATAGGCCTTTTAGTTTATGATACACAGAGCAGAACAAGACAAGTAGACTGAATGTAACAGAAACTCATTTTTGTCAATAAAGGAAGCAACTATGAACTGCAAGATTTCCACTAGGACAAATAGAGCTTTATCTACCAAAACTGACCTAACCTTGCCAATGAAACCCCGATGGTCAAAGAATATTTACTCACCACTGTACTTGCAGACAGCTGCACATGGAGGAAAGAGGTTTGGGAGAGGTCTCTGCAGTAAGACCTGGCAAAGCAAAGGAAAGAAAAAGGAGAGACAGAGTAAACTCAGTATGCTCCATCTTAGCTCTGGTGGGCAAAGCTGTAGCTATAAAGGAAGATTCAAGGATGTAAAAGGACAGTGGCAGATGCAGAAATGAAGCATATGATGAAGGAATCGCCGTGGTACAGTCACTCAGAAAAGATATAGGTGTCTGCCTCTACCAGAGCACTAAAGCAGGATGCAAAGCCACCCACCAGCCCTAAACCAACAACTTTACGCTGTACCCTCACAAAGCCCACAGCAAAATCTCACCTCTGTAGTGAGATTCTGAATTGCAGATGCCACTCTGCAAACAGGTAATGCAGCTGCACTGAACTGCAGTCAGTTTCTCAGATTCAGAGTTCTTCCTCCTTGATTTGCAAATGCCAAATAATATGGCCCTTTTTTGCTGTAAAGCTGCATGTCTTGAAAATATCCTTATTTTTAAATAGGAGGCGTTTTTAGTTTCATTTCTGTCACAAAATGAAGCCAAATTTTCCTAGAAATATGCCCTAATCAATAGAAAAGTAAATCATTGCTACAGAAGCAGACTTGAAATATAAAAAAAAAAAACATTATTTTTATTCCTATTATTATGTAATCTTAATTATGTTTTGAAAATGACTTTTCTCCTGCCTTATACAATGCAGAACTCTACTGTTTATCTTGTTATATCTAAATTAGCAGCATCCACAAGCAGGTGTTACATTTGGAAGACAACATAGAGTAAGCAATTAGAGAATTGTATGTAAATACATAATTTGTCTGAGGAAAAGAAAGCTCTTTGGTGTGATTAAGCATCATTTAAAAATTTCATGTTAAAAACGGTAAACAACTACCAAACTGGATGATGCAGGGTTTGAAAATATGCTTCCCTGAAGGATCAGCCCAAGGAGCACACTGTGTCTCTATATGGCTGTGGTGGTTTTACCCTGCTATGGCCAGTGAGAGTTCAGGTCTGACTATGCTGTAGCATTTTGCAATCTTCATTCCAAAGGGACCCTGTTTTTTGAGAAACTAATGAGCTAGAACATGATTGCTTGTCCATTTGCTCCTTAATAAGCGTGCATATTTGTGGCACACACACATGTTCTTGGGATAAGCCCACTAGCTCAGGATGACTGAGGCTGTGCTAGGAGGTGTGAGCAAACAGGGAGAGCACAAGCAAAACGTGGAAGGACATGTTATGAGCTTTGGCTGAAAGTCCACAGATGTTAAAACTGAGTCCAAATACAGTGACATTTTTTCCAAGTAGATTTTACCTAGAGTTTTCTCCTCTCACAGGATTAAAAAAACCCTCAACTTCGTAATACCTAGCAGGGACAGAAATCCATAGCCTTTCAGGCAGCTGCAAACACATAGTACTAACCAATGAATTCTATCTTTGTTCATAGACTGAGTGTAAAACTTGGTGGGAAATTTGTGAAGGAGTTTGGAAAACTCTTGCGCTCCAGAGCACACCTGTGAGAGTGTAAGTGGAATTATCCTTATTTTACTACTGGATAAACTACTGGGAAAGATAAAAAAGAATTATTCTTTCTGTCTAATTTCGGGTATTCACTGTTTTCCAGATGAAGGAAAACATCCACCCTGATGGATCTCTCCTTTCAAAAGAACACATTTTAGCATGAAACACAATGAAAAAGGAGTGAGTGTTTATTCATATTTCTGCCAATAGGTATTGTAACTTCACAAGCTCTATGGAGACTTGCCACTTAAATTAGACCCTTGAGGCCCCAAATGGTTGAAATCATTTACCAAGAATCCTACACCAAATGAGTAGCAAAAGCAGAATGTTTTACTTTTTCCATCCCAGTGCTAATTGGCATTATCTATTCAGCACATTGGTGTACTTGTAGCAATCTTCTTAACAGCAGAACTAGAGAATTCCATCAGGGCTGAGGTTTCCTTCTCTCTCTCGTCAGAAACCTGTTATCCTAGTGATTGCTACAGCTAGCAATAGTGACCACAGCTTACAACCATAATAAAGCATGACCACAGTGTGACCATAACCATAGCAGCAGAATGTAGATTTGCACTGAAAGACTGCCCCCACAACCAATACGACCTGCTCAATCTAGGAAAAAATTCTCCAAATCAGCTTTATTTATTTTCAGGGCATGTGAAACATCAATTTTTCCCTCTGTTTACCTGTCTTAGACAGCCTGCCTCTCTGAAAGGACAGGGAAATGCTGAAGTCCAAGAAGTCCTAGCGGAAAAGCATGAGATATGGTGTTAGATAATTTTAAATATGACATTTCAGGATTCAACGTTAAATACTTGTGATTTTTTTCCTTACAGTCTATCACCCAGAGTGAATTAGTTCGGGTTGTTGTATACTACTGCAGCTGAAGTGCCTTTGGTATCTGACCTCGTTTATTTGACCTTAGCTTGGGTGTCCTTACTATACTGCACTTTGCAATGCAAATATACCCTGACTTGATTACACAGAAGCTGTTCTGCAAAGATATTCACTGACCCCACTAACAACAGGAACTGCACTTCTTTGCTGAGGGCAAAAATAAACCCATGAGTATTTTTTCAGACACCTCACAATGAAATAAAAGTGATTCTTCAGTAATTTAGGAGCAAATCGGTATACTTCTAAGAGTCTCAGACACTCACACCTTCTCTCTGCAGCCATCATTTCAAGCTGGTTTCTGCTACTAAGCTACAGTGGTGCTTTGAAGACTATGTAGTGATGTCATGTCATCTGACATTGCTCTCCCAGTATTTAAACTTGCCATACAAACAGGCACTGGAAATTACATCATATTCATGTTCGTCAAGAAGTGTGGGAGATGCAAGTCTGAAGAACTGGCAACATTGAACCTTGGCTGAAAAAGCTACTCTCTCCTTTTATTTTGGAGCTCTGATTTTGCCTCACTTTCAGAGATTACAGTGTTGCACATGATGAATACTGTATAGCAAATTAATATTTAAGAATTCAGCACCGAGAGGTAATTACTCAGCTAGCACAGGCTCATATTATTGATGCTTGGCTCCTTAAGAGATTTTTTTGGAGTGCCTATAAACTAAATTAAGACATTTAAAACATTATAGTATTACACATCATTACTTTTCCTGATCTGCATATTTTAGCAATTGTTTATGTTATGTAGCATGAAGAGCTGTTTCTTGCAAGTTATTTCTGAGAAAAGCTTGGACTCAATTATCTATCTGTAATCTCTGATAAAAGAAAGCATCCTCCATGTTGTGGCAAAGGGCTGCAGGCAAATGTAAAAAGTACCTCCTTCATGGCCTCTAAAAATATATACTGAAGCATAAATCTACAAAGTTCTAGTTTCCTCTGACCACAGTGCCCAGTCCACCTTGTTTCAACTCTTTAGAAAACATCACAGAAAATCTTTGAGATTTATTTTATACACCAAACTACAGGACACTTTCCTGAATCAGGGCACCGCTAGACTTGGCTTTAGTCAAAGACTGATTTGTCAAATTACACTGTCTGAGGGGGTCCAGAGTTAATCTTGCTAGGACCCAAATGGAAGGAACCGTTACCGGTCAGGAAATTTCACTTGCTCCCGAAAGTTGTACTCCTCAGCTCAGTAGTACAGTCTAGCATAAGACATCAGACTTGTTTTCTACTCCATTTTTAGAGACATCAAGATATAGATAAGTGTTTGAGGATTCCAGAAAGCAAGGATGGAGTCTTGTTAGACTTGAGGTAGCTACAACACATTCAAAAGCCTGTGTCCAACATAAGGAATGAAGGCTATGTTTAAATACCATTGCTTCTCTGGCAGAACGAAAACTTTTGTAACGATGAAATCCATCTTTGTAGAAAAATGAACTTTCCTAAGATCCATACATAGATTTTGTCTCCCCTCTTCCTCCCTCCGAAAGATCTAAAGAGTATCACACACGCCAAGTCCTTCTAATCAAAAGCAATTTGCCCTGGTTTTCTTCACCCAAAACTTCCAGAACAGTTCTAACATACTTCCTTACGAGATAAAGTGAAAAACAACCCAGGAGAGATGTTCTGGCAAAATTCTATGGAAAGGACCTCCAGAGGTCATCAAATCCAAGCTCCTGCTCCAAGCAGGGTTGGGTCTAGAGTTGTATAACACTGCAAAGGGCCTTGAAACCAGTCAAATTTTGAAAATGTCCAAGATGGAAATTCCACAGACCCCTTTGGCCCCTGTCCCAGTGCTTAAACATGTGCTTTGCACATGTGAAGAATTTTTTCCTTCTATTCAGTTGGAACTTCTCATGTTAAAATTTGTAATTGTTGTGCCTTGCCTTTTCTTGTGCTGTTCTGAGAATAATCTGCCTCTGATTTGTTTATAATCTCCCTTTATGTACTGGAAGGCTGCAATTAGAGCTCCCTCAGTCTTGTCTTCTCAAGGCTAAACAAACCCAGTTCTCCCACCCTCTGTTTATATGTCATATGCTCCAGCTCTCTTCTAAATTCTATGCTACTCAGAATGGCTTTGGTGCCCCAGTTAAACAGGTTTTGGGGGGAACATACTTTACTTGCATGCATGGCTGCTTGTATGTAATGCAACAGATGTATCAGGAGTTTACAAAAGGAAGGATATAATGGCTCTGAAAATATCAGGGGCCAAAGTGATGAAATGGCAAAAGTGTATCAAATATACAGGAGAAGTTTATGAAGAACTGGCAATGCACAAAAGATCAATACAAATTTTTGCAGAAGGCCATTGACAACTAGAACAATATTTGGATTTCCCTGCACAGACCATTGTATGTTGAACCAAAAACACAGACACTGGTGATAGTTGAATGAGAGAATTAGGATTCTGAAGGCTTTATGCGGAGTGCTCTTGGGTTACAGCCAGGTAGAGCTGGAATCACATTTGGATCAATGCCACAGGGCAAGAAGACTGCACAAAAATAATTACACCAACAATATTTTGCACTGTTAAGCAACAAAGGCATGATTTTGAGTATATAATATCTATTCACTTGTAATACGTCCAAATGGGATCTCATTCTTCACAAAAAGGGCCTGGAGAAGGGCCTGACAAATTGTCATCTTTGTGCTGTACCTACATATGTTCCACAGCATACAGGGGTATAATCTTAAATTAATGCATTTTATAACTCGAGCAAAACTCATCTAGTTCTGTGGTGTAGAACTGAATGGCTGCACTTGGCAGGCATTTGTGAGCATTTAAGACCTCTCTTTATAGGAAAATAACAAGATTCATCAATCCCATATTGTGCTCTTTGCAAAAAAACAAAACAACAAAAATTATGAAATAACATTTGTGAAGCAATCTTGCATTTAAAAAAGCTTTAATTGATCTTGTTAAATTTTATCTGAATAAATGTGCAACAAATAATTCAGTAGAACTCTCTACATCAGCTATCAGTCCTCACTCAGCCTATCAGCTTGCCAAGTGCTGGTTCATTCTGTGTCCTGGGGTTTAACTGTGAAAGTTTGTGTGTCATGATAGTTTCTTAATTACGTGTTATATGACCAGGGGAAAAACTAGTAATAATAAAAAAGACACCTAGGCTTGACACTGATGCCCAAACGAAAAGGCAAAGATGTGAGCATCCGTTTTGTGTTAAAGGTTTGCTTGAGACAAAACGCAAGTTCGCTGGGGAGAGGTGGAGGAGCTGCAGGACAGTCTGATGTATAACAGAGCCACCTACTGGAAAGCTGCTGCTGTGAGTTCCTCTTCTCTACCTCGCCTGCTCTCAGCCTCCTCAAAATTAACCCAACGTTTATATCTGGCTCTCATTTGCTGTCCTTCCTTGTGCTGCTAGGTACAGGTGAATACTAAATCTCTGTTGTTGGTTGCCACCTATCTAGTACAGGAAACAGTAAGGAATCCCTGTGTTCAAGCTGGGTTTACACAGGAATAAGGTTGCCTGTCATTTGTGAACTGCTAGTTTACTTAGGTATATGTCCTGCTGCTGGGCACACTCCAGTTGTGTTTGAGAAAAGGAAGTCAAAGCAGGAGAAATTTGTTGTGTTGCAAGATTGTTGCTTGTTTCTACAGGGGAATGGAAAAGTTTATCTTGCTTTTACAATGCACTAAAACTTATTTTATGATGGTCTGCTTCAACACTGCTGAGAATCATTCTTCCTGCTTTGTTATAAGAAATAGTGAGTAATATCAGCTCCTACTGAGGTGGGTTTTTTTCTTTATTCTTCCTTTTTTTCTGCTTTTTTTTTTTCTGAGTTTCTCCTCTTTTTCTTTTTGAAAGCTGTTTGTCTACCCAGACAAATGCTACTTTTTTCCCCAGCAACTATTACATTTCCTGATTTCAGACTAAGTCTTAAGAGTTGTGGTCAGCCACCATTTTAAAGATAGCCAGACTTGCATTTACATCTATCATAATCAAGGTGCTTGGGAAGTGAAACAGCACTCCTAAAATGAAGCTGATTGCCTTTCATGTCCTGCAAAATGACTTGGATAGACACTAACTGAACAAATACTCTCTAATCTGCTTTGATAATATTTTTACATTCGTATTTGAGCTTACCATTGACATTGGTGTTTCCATGCAAGAAGACTTCGTCCTGTGGAGAGGAATAGCTGAAGAGGCCAAGTGATGCTGCGGTTAATCGGTGTAAACAGGAAATTCTTAATGTTGCAGAAGGACTCTGTTCTTCAGATAACTGAGGAAACAGCAAAACTGTAATTTATTTTAATTAATTATAATTTTATTAAATATTATATAATATATACATGTAATAATGTTAACTGTTATATTGAATATTACATGCCAATATTTTAAAAGAATTTTATGCTACACAGTGGACAAAACTACTTTTTCCTGGTCAACCTAAGCTCATGTAGACTGTAAGGGCAACTGAGCCAGAATAAGGGTGATGAACTGCAGGGTTTGGATCAACACAAACAGAAAAAATATGGAAGTTTCCACAGCTGCAACATAAATAATTACATTCACAAAGAAGCTGCTCTTTGGACACCATACCAACCATAATTCCACTTCGCCTATCATGGACTCCTACTTTGTGGGATTGCACAAACCCGAAAGCCTACCTGCAAACTGGCAAATAATAATATTTTTTTAATTAATAAAATGTTGATGAGAGCTGTTCTTTTTCTGAAGGTGCATTTTCAGAAATGTGGCAATAGTGCATGAGAACTGTACATACAAATTGCCTGGCAGCTACTGACTGCCCACTGCAGGCAGCTGTCAATTAGCTCTGTTTAATTTGCTTGTTCAGTCTTGAATTTGACCCTTTAGAATGGACAGATAAGCAGTCTCTGTCTTACAAAATCTATATATGTTGTATGTGTAGGCACTCTTCAGGCAGTACAGCCCCACTGTTAAATGTGGTCATATGTCTTTGCCTCTGAGCATCTGTGAGAATACAGCAGTCAAATGGGGTGAAACCAACGACAACTAGGATGAGATCTAGATTGCAGGAGTGAGGTTTTTTGCTATGACGGGAGCTTGTGGTGTGAGAATTGGTAGGTGTGCTCTCATGGCATTTAGAAAGGGGATTTTACACTGCTGTGTAGAGCTGACTATCAAATATAAAGAAATAGTAACAGTATAGGTTACTGCCTTTCTGCCCCTCCACTGAAGTAAGGTGTCCCCAGTGTCTTTTTTTCCTTCCTAAACTTTTGTATCCCCACAGATCCAAAAACAGAGTGCCCTCTCCAGAGTTTTGCAGCAAAAGGGTCTTGGGTTTCTTACTTTGTATTTCATAAATATACACATAAGTTGATGTAGTTAGATGAAAACTGTCAAAACTGTCTTTCTAAAAGAAAAATTGTATCTGTTCATCAAATCATTTCATCTTCAGAAAAGCATCCTTACTTTCACTTCATGGAAGATATTTCTTAGAACCATTTAACAACCATTAAAAGAAAAGTGTTTTATCTTTTTTTTTCCTCCCTTAGATCCTGAAATCACGATGAGCTTGTAATTAACCATAGTTTGTAGGGGATTTGTGAAACTATTATACTATACTATAAGGACACACACTTTATCAAGGCTTCAGCATCATTTAATTAATAGAGATCGCATGCAGCCCATTAATTAACTCAACACGGTAATCAAACATCCAGAAATACTGCTTAACTAACCCCTGGTGTACCCAAGGGCAACGCATTCACTGAAGATGTGATATGTCGTATTGCTATATGGAATACAACTGTGTCACCTTTGAGGGTGGGGTACTCAGGCGTTAATATGTCAGAAACTATACAATAGCAAAGACTGTATTTTTCATGTGAATTTCAGTGCCCAGGAAAAATACTGAATTATCCTTAATGGAAAGTTAAGGATCACCACCTCCATTAAATCACAGCTACAGATCTTAGTCCCTATCCTACGTTGCCCATGTCTCTTGTACTGCTGCATACAGATTACATCAAATGCTGACAAGTTTTCCAAATACAATCCTATTACTTATTTGGCTTATTTACAGGTCTTGTGATCAGTGTGAGCACCTAGGTACGGTTCTCCCCCAGCTTTAGCTGCTCAAGGCTGCAAATGCACTAAGATTTCCAGGGCAGCAGCCCCCACATACTCGTTTTCTTGCTCTACTCATTCCCCACCATCTCACCGTGCCCTCCGTCATGTCCTTGCAGCAGGGAGTTGGACAGTTCCCCAGTGATTCGTGACACAGCTCCACAAACTGTTGTGCTGGTACTACTAATGGGCAGCATGGAAATTGAGACCATAGGTAGAAAGACAGGGCTGTTCAAACCAGCTGTGAACATTTTTTCTGTTGGAGTCTAAAAGTTAGACACCTCTTTAGGATGCCTCTAATGATATATAGCAATATAGATATCTCCAGAAGTTATTTTAGCCCACCTGTCTCAGGAACTTATCTTATGATAGAATGATCACTTTTGGAGAGGTTTTGACTCTTTCCACTTGACTGTAGAGAGAACCTAAATTAGATCAGATCTACCTCATACATGGGAAAATTAAATGGTATAAATTCCCTCCTGCTATCTGAGTAAAGAAACCTGCCTCAACAGTGGTCACCTAATAATCAACAGGAACTGTTAGCATCTTTATGGAAATTACAGAAAGAGTCAATTCCATGTTAATATTTAAGTAATCAGTTTGTTGCAAAGTCCCTAGAATCTCCTCTGTCCCCCTGGCAGATTGCTGTTTCAGTAGTGCTACATTTGGGTGAATCATAACTCAAAGAAAAATGTCACATCTCTGTTTTATAGAATCTCTTATACTCAAATGAAGGTCACTAGAAAGAGCTAAACAAAAATAACTGAGCTAAGTAAAAAATTAATTCTAACGCAAGTTCCTCTGCTCTGATTCAATGTACTTATATTACTAAGTAAATCAAACAGTAATAAAGTATTGTCCTCTGACATGAAATCACCATGCTCTAATTCTGCCTCTAATCATTTGTGGTGCTAGGAGACAGTGAACACTATCATCTGCTGTGATCTCATTCAGCCTCATGGAATTTTTATACCAGAAGGGAATATTACGTTAACCTATTTGACTTTCAGTATAATCCAGGTCAAAATATGTCACTTGGTAACTCCTGCCTCGTGATCTTATTCTGTGGTAGGAGTTAGAATAGGTTTTTAGAAAAATAAAATAAAATTAAATAATGAAATAATGAAAACTCTTCTATAGCTCTCAGCAAATCATCCCAATGTTTCGTTACCTCTTCTGTGAAATTTTAGCACCTGAAGTCTGACCTGAATTTCTGCTGGCTCCAGTTGTCTGCCACCAGGTCTCAGCCTGCTTTCAGTTGCTAAGCTGCTGTATTTTGGCTCAGAGTCAACACAGGTCAGTTATTTTTCCACTGACCTGTAGGGCCATATCTTCAATTAGAATAAGTCAATACAGTTTAAGCAAAGTTAACTGGATCTTGTCCTGACTTTGCTTGTTAAACTAAGGAGATACCTACTGTGCCTCATGCAGTCTGTTCTCTCATATAGGCTATGACTGAAGTACATCAAAACCTTCTCTTCAACCAGATTAATAGGTTGATTACCTTCAGTTTACCAAATCAGATCCCTGTGTGCATATTGTGAACTCTTTCAGAAGGGAACTAGCGTTGGGTTGGCCTTGGACCGCATCCAGACGCCCACCCAGCAGCCCTCTCACTCTCCTGCCTCAGCAGGACAGGAGGAGAAAACAGGATGAAAAAGTTGGTGGGTCAAGGGAAAGACAGGGGTATTGCTTACGAATTACTGCCACAGGCAAACAGGCTCAACTTGAGGAAAATTAATCTAATTTATGGCCAATTAAAATAGATTTGGATGGTGAGAAGCAAAGAAAATTAAACCTGCACCTTCCCCCCCACCTTTTTCCCGAGACTCAGCCTCACTCCTTCATTCCCAGCTCCTCCTCTCCCCTGGGCAGCACTGCAGGGTGGGATGAGGGCCATGGTCTGTACCTAACAGCTCCTCTCTGCCACTCCTTCCTCCTCACACTTTTCCCCTGCTCCAGCGCGGGCTCTCCACAGGCCGCAGTTTGTCCAGGGAATATCCACCTGCTCTGGAGTGNTGATAGAATGATCACTTTTGGAGAGGTTTTGACTCTTTCCACTTGACTGTAGAGAGAACCTAAATTAGATCAGATCTACCTCATACATGGGAAAATTAAATGGTATAAATTCCCTCCTGCTATCTGAGTAAAGAAACCTGCCTCAACAGTGGTCACCTAATAATCAACAGGAACTGTTAGCATCTTTATGGAAATTACAGAAAGAGTCAATTCCATGTTAATATTTAAGTAATCAGTTTGTTGCAAAGTCCCTAGAATCTCCTCTGTCCCCCTGGCAGATTGCTGTTTCAGTAGTGCTACATTTGGGTGAATCATAACTCAAAGAAAAATGTCACATCTCTGTTTTATAGAATCTCTTATACTCAAATGAAGGTCACTAGAAAGAGCTAAACAAAAATAACTGAGCTAAGTAAAAAATTAATTCTAACGCAAGTTCCTCTGCTCTGATTCAATGTACTTATATTACTAAGTAAATCAAACAGTAATAAAGTATTGTCCTCTGACATGAAATCACCATGCTCTAATTCTGCCTCTAATCATTTGTGGTGCTAGGAGACAGTGAACACTATCATCTGCTGTGATCTCATTCAGCCTCATGGAATTTTTATACCAGAAGGGAATATTACGTTAACCTATTTGACTTTCAGTATAATCCAGGTCAAAATATGTCACTTGGTAACTCCTGCCTCGTGATCTTATTCTGTGGTAGGAGTTAGAATAGGTTTTTAGAAAAATAAAATAAAATTAAATAATGAAATAATGAAAACTCTTCTATAGCTCTCAGCAAATCATCCCAATGTTTCGTTACCTCTTCTGTGAAATTTTAGCACCTGAAGTCTGACCTGAATTTCTGCTGGCTCCAGTTGTCTGCCACCAGGTCTCAGCCTGCTTTCAGTTGCTAAGCTGCTGTATTTTGGCTCAGAGTCAACACAGGTCAGTTATTTTTCCACTGACCTGTAGGGCCATATCTTCAATTAGAATAAGTCAATACAGTTTAAGCAAAGTTAACTGGATCTTGTCCTGACTTTGCTTGTTAAACTAAGGAGATACCTACTGTGCCTCATGCAGTCTGTTCTCTCATATAGGCTATGACTGAAGTACATCAAAACCTTCTCTTCAACCAGATTAATAGGTTGATTACCTTCAGTTTACCAAATCAGATCCCTGTGTGCATATTGTGAACTCTTTCAGAAGGGAACTAGCGTTGGGTTGGCCTTGGACCGCATCCAGACGCCCACCCAGCTGCCCTCTCACTCTCCTGCCTCAGCAGGACAGGAGGAGAAAACAGGATGAAAAAGTTGGTGGGTCAAGGGAAAGACAGGGGGATTGCTTACGAATTACTGCCACAGGCAAACAGGCTCAACTTGAGGAAAATTAATCTAATTTATGGCCAATTAAAATAGATTTGGATGGTGAGAAGCAAAGAAAATTAAACCTGCACCTTCCCCCCCACCTTTTTCCCGAGACTCAGCCTCACTCCTTCATTCCCAGCTCCTCCTCTCCCCTGGGCAGCACTGCGGGGTGGGATGAGGGCCATGGTCTGTACCTAACAGCTCCTCTCTGCCACTCCTTCCTCCTCACACTTTTCCCCTGCTCCAGCGCGGGCTCTCCACAGGCCGCAGTTTGTCCAGGGAATATCCACCTGCTCTGGAGTGGGGCCCTCCACTGGCTGCAGGTGAATACCTGCTCCGAGCACCACCTCCCCCTCCTCCTCCTCTGCCCTTGGGGTTCACGTTGCTGTTTCTCACACTTTTTCCCCTCATTCCTCATGGCCGGGCAGCATTTTTGCTCTTTATTAAACACGCTCTCCCTGAGGCGCCAGTGGTGTCGCTGAGGGGCCCGGCCACGCCCTGCGGTGGGGCCGCTGTGGAACCGGCTGGAGCCGGCGTGGGGCAGCCCCGGCCTCTCCTCAGAGGCCCCGCTACAGAGGCTGCCGCTAGGGAAGCGGTTCAACCTGCCTCACCCTACTTGCTCATGCGGTCGCACATCAGCCTCCTCAGTTACCACATTGCTCTGAGAGGTCACATTCAGCTGGGTTCGCGTGATGTCCTCCAGCATTTTCAGATTAATTCACTTCTTTCACACGGTTCTTACTGGAGAAGTGTAGCCTAAATTATGACACTGGGTTTTGGTACATTGGAAGCAGATGTTGGATGACTTCCATCCATTGCATGACCCCAACTTGCTATTGAAATCAGCATTTTGTGTCATTTATGCCAGTCCTTCTTTGCTGGAGTTTCTGTACCAAACCAACAGTGAGACCCCAGAGGAACTGGAAACTTCCCCTGAGTGATGATTCCTGATTTAGAGTTCCCTTCCACAAGCTATAGTCGAGACAGTTTGGGAGCCGTTTAACATGTACAACACCGATTTTGTATAGCGATAATTGTTTTTAATCAGAATGTTGTGCAGTACTAAGTCAAACACATTACAGAAGTCTAAATATATTATGTCAACACAGCTACTTTAAATTAAGAAGAGCTAGGCCCAGCTCAAGAGCTCCATGGAAAAACTGCTGTTCATTAGGAAGTAATGTTGATTTAGTAGGTAACAATCTTGCCCCAGAAGAACCATTATCCTAATAATGTTTCTTGGAATGGATCTACTGGGATGGAAAGAGGAGAGGTTAAGGGTCTGTGGCCCCTCTATTCGCTATGTGATGCGGGGTACATGCAGCAGAGGATACAGCAGCATTTCATGTACATCATAGCTACATTCAGTCCTGGTGTTGCTATCACTGTTATCTTTTCAATAGCATAGATGCTGCAGACATCCCAGTTGTCTGCAGTAATTAAACATTGAGATGCCTTTTCTAAGAGTGACCATGTTATTATGGGAGGAGGAGAGCCTTGAAAGCTGTCCAGGCGTTAATACTGTAGATATATTGCTTTTTAAAAAACTGTTCATAGAAACATTTCATATAATAATGGACTCATTTTTCAAAGGTGCTGATGCATGGAGGTAGCATACAAGCAGCAGAGTATACAAGCTTAAAAGAAAGAGCGACCAAGATACTCTCTCTGCTGTTCCCCTGACTTGAAACAGACATCTCTGCTTATGCATTCCTGTGCCGCTTATTTGAAATCAGTTTACATTGGGCATTAAAAGTTGTAGATAGTGTTCAGCATGCAGAAAACAGACATGGGATAATAAAAAAGGGACATGGCATGAGTAAACAGGCTCCTTTCTCCTGCCATTCCCTCTTCACAATGCCTTTTGTGGTCTCATCAGGTAAAAAGGGAACAAAAGAAAAGAAAACCATTTCCTTCAGCTGGCAGGGGGTATCAGAAACAAATTGTCTTTTAGCACCACTCTAAGTGAATTAAAGTAACTAACCAACCTTAATGATCGTTCTGGAAGAGGGACAATCCTTCAGCATTCAATTTTCCTTTGATACTAAATGGAAGAATAAACAACATCTGTTTTTCCTCAGTTTTGGCCTTTTCACTCTTTAGACCTCAACTCTAACAAGGCTGTATTTTAGCCCCCACTCCCGTGCCTGTGCGAGTGTGAAGCATGCATAGACCATCACAATCTGTTCATATTAAAGACACTATTTTGATTCCTAAGCATTTTAAGGGCTTTACATTCTCCACTTCACAAAACCAAACCAAACCAAACCAAACCCTCCCCCAGTAAAATATACAGTGTCTTTTCTAATAAGACCAATGAAATAGAATAAATATGGAAATTTTCAGACCACATGAGTAATGGAAATGAACAAACAAAATGAAACTTGGAAAAATGGCAGTTTAAAAGCAATTTCCAGATGATTATTATTTTATGCATTCATAAAATAGAACTTCTCTGAGGTTGTGGTGGCTGAGCCTAATGGTATAGGTGTCTCTGAAAGAAACAGGCCTACTAGAATGTAAAATTATGTGGCTCGACTGTAGAACAAAATTTTCACTTGTCATTATCACAAGACTATCAGAGCCAGCATCTCAAGGGGTAAGAACTCTTCCTAGCCTTCCTTATCCTTCTTACACAGAACCTTATGATCCAAAAATCCTAATGCAGCAATGAATTCCATGGTGTTCTTTACATAATGTTCTCTTTTGCACATGCCACAGGCCCATGTTGTCATTTTCCTTAGCATGGCAGCGTGAGCAGTGAAGGACAACAGTATACTTTAGCAGAACTTGCACGCACCAAGAAATAATCAGTGATGGCTACGTAAAGCTAACCACATTACATAAATGAACTTCCCTTAAGCCCAATAGCATGTCTCCTTGCCTAGTAATTTGCAGCAAAACCATTCAACAGCATTATGGTTATGATACATTTTCATTGAACTAATTGTATTTTTTCAGGAAAAAGACAGAGACTCAAAGCAGTATGGAATAGGCTCTCGTTCTCAGTCAGCTTTACTGTGAAGAGAGGATTTGCATGAATGGCAGACGAGAGAGTGTGTATCCACCAGAACTGATGTCCCAAACTACTCCTTGTTAATGATAACTTCAGTTTTAGCCCCTACCTGCTGTACCACAGTTCCTGTCACAGAGAGGAGTATGGTTTAGCAGGTAGAAGTTGCCTGCCATGGCACTGTGAGCCCAGCATTTTCTGTGGTCTCATACACAGAGCTGTGAAATCCTGTACATGAACCGTGTTTTCCTCTGTGCCAGGCCTTCCAGACTGGTAGATTCACCTGTTGTGTGACCACTGCTCAACATATAAAGTGCAGATTTTAACTGGAGCTGTTAAAGGCAACTCACTATCACATTCTCCCCATCCACTGTGATCTCTTACAGTCTCTTTCTTTCACAGGCTCATGGTTTTGGACACAATCCTAGGTGCACCATGTGTGTTGAGGCTTGTGCTATTTTCAACAGTGAAGTAGAACCACCCACCACCCTGGCTAAAATCCAGATTAATTAGGACCCCTCCAGTCGCTGCTTTCTGATGATTAAGGGCTAGAGATAGCCTGTAGAGATGACACCTGTCAGCATGAGTTACCAAAATATATTAACCAGACATTTACTGGTGGCTTGGTTTGTCTTTTAACTAAAGAAACCATTCTGTTTAATTCAAGGAGTTTTAACTGCCTCCAGATCTTCAGCATAAGAAGTTATTACAAACCTATAACCCATTTTGAAAAGGGAAGACAGCAAGGCCAAATTAAACTGGCAGGTTTGGAAATTTAAATTCAGTGGCAGTTCAGGTTATACACTACACTTAGGCAAAAAAAAAAAAAAAAAACACTAATTCTATTTTAAAAGCTCATTTTCCACAAATGGCTGAGCTGTTTAAGTTAAAGTGAATAAATACCTAATGAGTCATTAAAGTCTATAAGACTGTATGGCCTCCAGGCACTGGTACCTGGATTCAGCCAATTATGGTTCCGTAAGATAAGATGAAGACATCAGGTTGTTATTGGAATATATAAAGGTTGAAGACACTGTTAATAAGTCACTACAGAATGTAATAAAATTGTTTAAACTGTTTAAAAACTCTCAATGTGTTTTGCTAGACACATTTTTACTGCTAGGTTTTTCCCCCATAAAGTCTAATCCTTTCTTTGCACAGCCTTGAGAACTACACTCTGCAATATTGCATTAATACCAAAATGTGATTTGTTTCTACATTTCCACGTTTTTAGCACATACTCTAGAGGTTATGAAATATTAATGGTAGCAATTCCTCAACCATCGCATAGAGAGAATAGGAAGGAAAAGAAAGAAATCAAGGAAATACCAAAAAGTGTTTTTAAAAACCGAAGCAACTGTCCAAGAAAAGAGTTATAAATAGTGAAAACTATATTTCCTTTAAGCAATACCAACCTTATGGAAATTATTCACACGTAGCTCCTATATATCTATCCCAACATCTTTTCAAGCTGAATAATTCCACCTATTCATATTTGGAATTTTCTTGTGCTGAATCTATTTATTAATCTTCAATTATATTACCCCACGGAGCTAAGCATATAAGATTTGACTATACAACCCAAATATATTATGAGAAACAAGTGAAAAGTACCTTGAACACATAGGCACTGGTCTTGCTAAGATGTGTACGTGCATAATTTTCATCCCATTGGTTTAAGTTTTCCAAGGGGAGCTTTCATTTGCCCTCTCACTCACTCACCCCTGAGGCATGTATTCTTCAAGTACCTCTGAAGCAATTTCTTTGTCCTTTTTTAAACCCTTCAGTGCCATCAAGCCTACCAAAAGTCAGGCCTGGCTAAACCAGCTCCTTTCAGACAGACCACAAAATGCTGGTGCTTTCTCCACTTCTCTCTGAGCTTGCATCTCATGTATCCATCTGTTTTCTCTTGACTTTGCCTGGAAGACTTTTGGGGCAGTCTTTTTCTATTGTGTGTCTGTACAGCACTTAGTGCAATAGCATCCTGAGCTCTCTCCAGGGTTACTTGCTGTTGCTGTTACCCAGCTTAAATAGCTAATATAAAGGCAGGGCATCAGGGGGCAGTTAATGGGACAATTCACAGAGCCCAAGGTTAAGCTTATGCATAAATATGTACAGAATAAGAGGCTGTCTGATATAGGCTGAAACATTTCATTTGTTAAATTCACCAAGCCTTTAACATGAGAAAATTCTCAGTACAATTTTCTTTATGACTTGCTCTCCTATGACTTAAGTAGCAGTTATTTAAAAAATTGTAATTCTATCTTAAGAACCACCATATAAAAGCCATAGACCATACTATATTTTTACAAGTATATTATAAACCTCCTAGACTGATCAAGGTTTCTGCCAGGCACATTTATGCATTTTCATTCCCCCTGCTTTCTCACATAAATGTGCTGAAGGTTAAAAGCACAGAACATCACTAGCATAGCTTTATTTCCCAGCAGCATAACTTGCAGAAAGACTTATGTTCATGCCCTGAACTAGGGAGCGTCTCTCCTTATCCCCTCTTGTGCCCAGAGCAGAGCCTTGGGCCAGAGCGCTGCTGAATTATCAGCTATGACTAATTCAGTTTCCCACTGTCACAGTTCTATTCTGTTTTGGCTCAAAGTCACCAGAGGGGAATAAACTTTCTACTAACTTATAGGACCAGAACCTCAGCTTGAGTAAGCCATCGTAATTCAAATGACATCAACAGAAATAAGGCGTATTATGTCAGTTTAGGGGCCAGCCTGTGGATCCTAAAGACAAACTAGCACAATTGCATCAAATCAAGTATCCTTGCCTCAGTATTGCAGCATGAAATATGATTCTGTATTTCCCATGCATGCAGTCTTTCTCAGTTGTGCAAAAGGAGCCTAACTCCAAACTTAGTCAAGACTGTAAAATCTGGAATATCATAGTACGATTGAAATTCCAGGTCCGTGTGAGAATGTTTTACTGTTCAGAACTGCACTTTCCCAATGAATATGTGTATATCGATGCTACGGGCAGGAATTTAATGAAGCACTTCAATAAGCATGCAGCTCTCCAAGGCTGTGCAAACGAAGGGCTTGATAACACATCCTTGGAAAATACAGTACCAACATTCATCCTACAAGATGACTTCATTGATTTGAATCTCCTGATTTTACACCTACCTCTCTCATTAATCTCTTGTGATTGGATCCCTGACTTCACAGTGGTTTTCTTTATGACACTGCAGTCTTTCCGTTAGTGGCAGCTCACCAACCAGAATTTGTTACAGACCCAAAGAAAGGAAGGAGAGTGAGAGAAGGTGTAAAGTCACAACGTCGTTTGTCACAGCAAAGCAAATAAGGAATCTGACAGCGAGAAAAATGCATTCTAAAGTAGAGCAATCATATCTCAGACAGTAAAAAGAGGCTGAAAGTTGGGGCGTTTGACTACTTCCAAATTACTTTTGCATGAGCCCAGCCTTTTTGTGTGTTAAATATTGCTCATAGCTGCAAATTAAATATTTCAGATATTATAGATAATAGAGAGCCAACATCCTAATGGTACTTGGAGTCATGACTATGTAATGCAATCTCCTTTTTATTAAGGGAGATTATTTTCTTGTTTCTTGATTATATTTCCCAGTTATTTCTTTGCCTTTTATTTACTATTATATATTGTTAGGATACTGTTAGATACAGGCCAAGAACATAATTTAAAACTTGCTTTGAACAGCTGTATGCTTGTTAGTCTAAGACATATTGTTTTATAAGTCTCAAAGTATATTAAATATGTATAGGTGACAAGAAAAAAGTGTAGCTTGGGTTCAGAAGCGAATACTGCTGAGATGTGTAAATTTTTTAAAGATTATCACAAATATTTTTTGTAATTTAAAGGATGGATTACCCATGGGTTGGATGCAAGGGTATGTAAGTTTTTATTACTATTGTTTTCCAAAGGGTCCATTCTTTGCTTAGAACAAGTGGAATAAAGTAAGTGGCATTTAATAACAAAACAGTAATATGCATGGTTAATTTTCTCCAAGAAGAGAAAGACAGTCTTTATTTTGGTTTGCAGCTATGAGAAGAAATTTAGAAATGAAAAGATTATAAAGCTTAACATAAAGTTTCATATAGTATAAACTATAATTGCAGTACAATTTACAGCCATCAAAAGAATGTAATGTGAGAACTACCTGGAAAGACATCTGGAATGGAAGCTGAAGAAAAAGGAAAAGAAATAAATAAGTATCTTCAGTAAACATTGTGCTGCAGATGAAGACCTCAAATTCCCCTGCTTACACTGTTTCCCTGCTTCGTTGGTCATCTGCTTGGATGAGGCACTAGAATATCACTAGTTTAGGAACAATCTATTAGGACTCTGACAAGTCATCTAGATCTCAAAAACCAAAGCAAAAGTTCTTTATATTTTTTAAGTCTCCAGCTTTAGGAGCTGAATCCATACTTCATGATGCTGCTTCACTTTTAGTTCGACAATGTTTTGAAGTTATATAGCAGCTTTCATTCCAGGATCTCAGTGTACCATCAAACTGTTTATGTGAGCAAGAACAAAATGCTACCCATTTTGCAAAGGAGCCAACAGAGATTAAATTATTTCTGAAAAATCATTCAGTAAATATTAGCCAGACCGAATCAAGGAAACAAGCACCCCCTGCCAGCCCTGGTCCGTAAGCCAAAGAATTCAACAATTCTCATCGTCATGCTTATGCTCCTGCAACTACATTCCACTGCTTACTATGTGCATGAAATGGAAGCTCTACTGTGCTAGACGAAGTGGTCAGGCAGTGATTCTGTATTTATAGTGATTCTGTAAAACTGAACCTGCAAGGATACCACAGGAAGAAAGAAAGGTCTTCAGTTATTTGCAGCATAATCAAGAACAATGCCTGTACTCAAGTCATAGCAAGCAGCTGTTTATTTTCAACAACCCTGAGGAGCAGAAAAGAAAATGCCACAGAATGACTACAGATACAGTCTCTTCAGATCTAAACAGACAGTGAAAGAATTTTTAAACCAACATTCTAATGTGTTATTTACCTGTGTTTTGTTTGTTTGTTTGTTTGTTTGTTTTTCTTTTAAGGGCTCTGAAGGTGAATTTATCTTCCTGCAAACCCTGTTTTCTTTAACATACATAAAAAATTTCCTCTGTGTTATGATGTTTATCAGATTGGGCAACAGGTGAGCCTAGGTTCAGCAGCATGCTGGAATGCTTTGGGTATCTAGCAAGACAAAAAGGCCAGTGAGGTGTTTCCTCTGCTAGACACAAAGCACAAAGGATCAGTCGCACACCTGACTGCCACTTTAGACCTGAATGAGGAGGAATTGTGTTCTGTGACTGCATTGCTCAGCTGGAGCGACTGCCAGAGCACTTAGCAGGACTGGATGGTGTGCTTTGTCAGTCTGCCCTTCAACTTTCTGTCCAGGTGGACAGAGACTATCTGCACAGACCAGGTCCCAGCAAGTCTGGTCCAGATGGTGCAGACCTAGATTCTCTAGTCTCTTTTTTTCTACCCTTACTTAGTGAGAATCCTCACTTCTCAAAACAAGTTGAACCTACAACTCAAAAAGTGAACACTATGTTATTATTGATTCCATTTATAATACAAATGTCTCTTCTTCTGATGAAGAAAACAGAAGGTCACAAAGATGTAACTAAGGAAATCTTTTTGTTCTTGGATTTGTTAAATTTGCTGAGATATAACAAGAATCTGCCCATCCAACCATTTTTTCCAAATCTGTTCTAATCAGAAGAATCACACAATGACAAATGCAATCCACTCAGAGCTGTGCAATGTTTCACAAGCTTTAAATAGACTGAACACTCCCCTCCTTGTGAATTAGTATTACAACCATTTTACAAGAAAGTAAATTAAGACATACAGGGATTAAGACTAACAAGACTGATTTCTGTGGCTCAGCTGGCCTGCTTCTCAGAGACACCAAGAAAACATCTCTTTTCTTATGTCAGTTTAAGCTGTAGGCTCTGGTTGATTTTGGTTTACAATCAGTTTATTAAGCTGGATACCTACAAGTTGTTATTGGTGATTGCTCGAGGAAAATGGGAACTGCTGAAGTTAATCCAGAGAGGAAGTGGGAGAGACTTGAGACCTGAATCCTAATTTCCACATCTAACTACAAAACTGATCTGCTCCTAAAATAATATTACAAAAAAAGGTTTGGAAGGCCTTCTGAACTTATAAAGAAAATAGATAAGCCAAGGAGAAAAATTAATACACTTGAATTAAATATGGCAACAACAAATAAAATGGCAGACTATTTGTTACATACTATGGACTCCATAGGAAAGCATTACACCCATTATTTCTTATTATTGCTCCAGGAAAGAAATGCACAGGGAAGGCAAAAAAATGAAGCTAGCAATGATTTTTCACTATGAACCTTTCTCCAGGGATGAGTTATAAAGGAAAAAATGTAGCCTGGAAGAAGAGAGTTAGAAAGCAAGGATTATCTACATTTATGTATTTAGTGAGACACTTGCACCCACACTTATGCCACTATAGGGAAACCATTAAACAGCACTTTTACACTTCTTTTTATTTTGTCTTAATGCATGGAAGAACTGTTCACTCAAGAAGTAGTAAATTGATGTAAGCATTATGGCTAAAACTGCAGTAGGCAAGAGGAGAGTATCCAGTATGAGGTAAACTCTTTCCAGAGCTAGGCTAAGCTGTTGTGTGGGAGCCCGGTGTTCATATCTGGGTTAATCACCGGAGTGATTGCATGCACTCTCTGTGTGACTGTCTCTTCACAGGACTACTATATACAGTTTAAGTAAAATAACCCTGTAACTTGATTCGCTGTTGCTTACATCTTATCTGGGGAAAGCTGCTTTACAGAGGACCAATAACACCAACACACACTATGTGTATAAAAACGTGTACGGAATAGGCTGAGGTCTCAAAGAAAAGTGAGCAGATGGGATGACAGACAGCAATGAGGAGGTGTGGCATAACAAGAATATGAGAAGTTTTCAAACACCGAGTGGTAGTGGAGAGAAATCAACTAGAAAAGGTTGTAAAGTGTTGATTTTAAAAGTGGTTCAGAAACATCATAGAGTGAGAAGTCAAGAATGATGACAGTATTTGGGTCGATAGCAGGCATTAGATCAAAGGTAATGCTACATGAAGTGATGCATCATACAGAACATAGGTACTGAAAGTAACCTTTCTGAAAGTAAGTAAATAGAGGAAAGGCTAGGGGAAATACAGAAAAGAAAGAATACCATGCGGAGTAAGCACACCATGCAGAGGATGGAATAGCTAAAAATCCAACAGAAGCCAGTGCAAAATGAGGTTACCTTTTAATAAGTTTGCACCAGCTGTTCAGTGGAGGATGGAGGGATTATGTTCATTATTTTATAAGCTCAATTGCCAAATCAAACCTTAGAATCATTGGCTATGTTTGCATACTGCAAACAAGGATTATAGCAAATCTTTTGCAAAGGCACTGAAATGAATCAAAAATGTATTTTCTGCCTCTCAAAATGTTTTAAAAAGGGACAGATCAGAAGCCTTGGTACCTACCAGTCTAGAACCCTCCCAGTTCAACATCAGCCTAGTGCTGTACTAGGATGACTACTGTCAGCGTACCTCTACGTTCTGCAAAGGATGCGACGCACAAACCGAGCTCTTGGCCAAGTGGTGCTGGCAGAGGAAACCTAGCAGACCCCTGGCTAAGGCACTCATCCACACACATTGACTCTAGCTTCGTTGCTTGTCCCCTCTGATCATCTCCACTTGGAAGAAGTAAGAGGATGGCAAACATGGATTTCCTGTGTTATAACTGGTAGGATGTGAGCCTGCTCAGGTCTGAAACCATTTAAATACATGGGTCCGGACTTGTGCCCAAGCTAGCTCATCCACAAAGCTTATGAGCTCCAACCGATCATTTCAGTAATATGCATGTACAGTTTCCAAAATGGAGCTAGCCCACATCTGCCTGGCTTCAAGCATAGACATTGGAGGCTGGATTTCTCTGATATAATTTGATACAATGCTGATACAATTTGTAGTCCTAATTCATCAGAGTACATCAGTAATGAAGTCAAAGAAATGGGACCACTCGTAGGCTTAAGACTTGGCACATGCTTAGGTAGCTTGTTGCACTGGAGCTGATAAAATGAACGCTCTGAGAGATCCCTTGACAGTGTGTTCAGTCTCACCTAGACCTCTTTCAGGGGTTTGTTTGGGAACTATCTCATGTTGAATTATTGATCTATGAATAAACAGATGGAAAGAACTGACCTACTGCCAAAGTGAAAACAAAGAACACGGGAAGAGAAGGAAACGGTAAAGTACAGAAAAGGTGAGGTATGAAGTACAGACATTACCTGTACTAAAGGACATTGATATTCATGTTATTCCATAATCGAATAACAACATTATCCCTTCTGGCTCACATTAATACTTTGGCTAAATCCTTTAAGTAGATTAGAATTATGGGACCCTACTGGAGGAAAAAAAACTATAAACAGGTAGTGTGCATGTTTTAGTATAGGTGGCTACCAACAAAGTACTGCCATGGAACAGAAAGAAGGGGACAAGCAGACCTATTTGGATTCACAAGGGGGTACTTAGTGAGAAAAATGTTGGTTGGGATTTCTTTTTTTGGTTTATATTCTCTTCTCATATCTTCTATGCTCAGCTGCTCCCTGCCACTCTGGACACATTTCAAGACAAATTCCTTCAGTCGTAAAACAGTAACCCCAAGCCACTTAAGGAAGGATTGCAAAAACAATCTTCATGCTGCTTAACTTCATATCATCATGTGGCTTAATGTGTTTTGTACACTTATTGGGTTATATTCTAGCCAGAGTAAGCTGGTGAAGTCCCACTGAATCAATGAAGCAGTGCTAAATCCTCCAAAGGTTCCTCTGATTTTCACCCTCTAGCGGGTATTCTGACAAGCTAAATGTATTACATTCTTACGCACTTCTCTATTCAGAAGAAAAGCTTCAAAATATAACCCAGATCACTCCTATAATAACCTGCAATAAATGTACAACACCTGAGTATGTACTCATGTCCTCAATATATATATGTTCTTTTTTTTCTTGTTTTGTTAACATTCAAATGATAGGCTTTGCTGGGGCCTTCTAATTTTTTTTCCATTTTCCACTTCAAACAATATTTATCAGACCTCACGCTTATCTAATTGGAGTGTTTGCCCACTCTGAATGCACAGCAAGACTCTACTCAGAGAACAATACATCCAGACAAAACAGCATCTTGTTTAAAAATATATAAGTACATTTCTTGTTTGAATACACTCCCCCCCCCCCCCCCCCCAAAAAAAAACCAAAAAACCACCATTTCAAATTCATCAAGAAAAACTTCAAGGACATCAAAACATCCAGGGCACACTGATACTGAACCAGCAGAAGTGAGACCTGTGATAACTTTCCCTTTAATCCAGTTTTCTCCTACAGCCACCTTTTGCTTACTCTTCTTTATTGGTACCTTTGTTCTTGTTTTGAAATGTTCCCCAGACCTCTTTGCTACATCCAGAAGCTTCTGTACTCTTCAAGAAGCAGAAAAACACCGCAAACCCAAAGCACCAAAAAAGCACACCAACCTTGATCTCATCATTCAGAGGTATGCACACATCCCATAAAACTGGTTAAACGTACTAAGTTTACACAGGAAGAATTTTTTGTTACCATTACACAGAAAAGATTTACTATCTGAAGTACTGTATAAAACAATCACTAAAGCTAGGCAAAAGAGTAGCAATGCAGCATTTTACTGTGCACTGCAAAAAAGCGCACACGCTAGAGAATTATAAAGGCAACTGTAGAGACTGCGAACGCTTTAACAATCTACAGGCGTCTATTGACGATTTCAGCTACGACAACCTCTTCAAGCTGCGGGATAGAACTGCAATGGAAAGGTGAAGATTGGTGTGATTGTGGATTAAAAAAAAAAAAAAAAGTTCAAAACCTGCACACGGTCATTAATCTAAGACAATCCCAGGAGACGTGAGGAGGACTCGACAGCTGGTACCTCCATGTCCTCACGAGTGCTCTGGGACAAACAACCGGACACAAACATGGCAGTGCCGGGCGGCTGGCCGGCCACCAACAGCCCTGCCCCGGGAGGATGCCGGGGCTTCCCGTGCACTTCTCAGGCCCTGGTGCTCGTGAGTATGAGACCATCCGAGTGCGAGGAAGTGAAGCCTGATTCATTTCCATTTTTATTTTTGATATACTTAAAATAAAAGTAAATCAAATACTTTTTATTATTAATTTTAATTATTCACCACCTCCTGTATTCTGGCATGGGTATTTGCTACACTGTTGATACAATTTTGCAACAGTATTTTCTCCAGAAATTATGAAAGAAGATCTGGGTTAGGAGTTTAATCCTATTCCTGATTATGGCTATTTTCTGATTTACTCGCATTAGTTATTCTGCAAATTTTCCCCTCAGAATATGTTGTGCCTCTTGTTGCTAGAACACGTGACCACTCTAGGATAGCCTGCCACTCACGGAAGAAGCTTATGAAATTTGCTTGCTGTGTACAGACATACCCTAGTGAAAGAAGGTAAATACCATTTCTCCTTTCTTTTTTTTCTTTAAAAAGGGCAATTCCCTGGAAGCTTGCAGTAACGTGCCATAGCTTCATGTGAAGAGCTCAGCCGAGATTGTAATATAAGTGTCAGTCACTTGATTGACAGCATGCAAGGAAGTGTTATTTTTCTCTTCCTCACCCCAATGAAATTCTGATGACAAGTTTGTGCTTATGAAGCTAGACACACTGGTAGTTAGTGCTCAGTAACAAAACATTTTGAGGACATATGCTGATACCTCCCATAAAGAAAACTAACAATATAAACTGGAGATGCATCCCTGTATTGCCCAGTAAATCTACAGGTCATTTTTTTTCATGCAGTGTTTAGCACGGAGCTTCCATTAAGTGCATTTAGTCACCAGTTAACGAAAGTACAAAACATTTGTTTATGATTTTTCTGAGAAATGAAATATCTTTTTTTTTTTTTAAAGAAGAGTACTTGTTAGAATTCTGTATTTGAAGAACTGGGATCAGCAAAAGACCTTTTAGAAGCATATATCTGCCCCAAAAGCATGGCTTTAGCGCTGAAGAATAGCTCTGAAGCCACTACCAAATGGTCTTTTTTCAGAGGACCATATTTACTCAACATCCTGTGAGTAAATATGCCTGTGAGATGAGTACCACGGCCAGCATTAAAGAGGACGCTGGGATCTAGAAATGAGGTCTGACTTTTTTGCATCTGTCCAGACGTTTTTAAAAGTGAAACTACCTGAACGCATGTGAGTGCCTAAGCCACGTATCGGTAATTCCTCACTGCGTGAGGAGCTGGATGAATATAGGCTTCAGAAATCCGATCTGTAAATAAGCAGTAGGAGAGTAGCAGTCTTGGGGCAAAGCAGCAATAGAGCAACACCGGGAGGAATCCTTCAGGCAAGGTGAACTTGAATTTGATACCACATACGTGAAGCTCAACTTAACTTCAAAAGGGTCCTTGTAGACAGAGACCATCTCCTCTGCTCTGTGTGAAGTCAGGATTTGATCCATGGGGTCAGAGTTTTTAAAGGACAAGAAGGGCTTGTTCACACGGCCTGTGCCTATGGTATCCTCTTGCTGGAGGCTGGTGCCCCTGCTGACCTACCATCTTGGCCACTCTGCGAAATGCTTTTCCCACAATAAGCTGGTTTGGCTCAAATAGTTTAAATGCCAGGGTGATCTTCGGAGCACTGAAATATATTAGTGAATGTTCCTCTCAGCAATTGAGCTGGAACATCTTAGGGGGAGAGGTAACTGCCAGAAGCGATGAGGAACAACGTGGGTGGGTAGCAGCTCAAGGAAAGAGAATGTGCAGGCAAGTTTTTAAGGAATGCGGCATCCCAACCCCATGAAACCTCACATAAAGTAACATCTTTATGTCCAGTTGATCGTGTCATTCTAACATGACACCCCTGTGTTTCCGTTTTCAGTTTTACTGCTCATCTATAGGATCCCGAGAGCATGTGGGAAGCAACATACAAATGGGAATAATAGAAATTAATTACTCTGTTAAAATAAGTGGATAAAATCTAGGCCCTGTTGAAATTAATATCAAAGCACTTTCACCAAGGGCAGGACTTCACTTACTGGATGTACTCTGGCATAAAGCCAGTGTCAGTAGATCAGTGTCAGGGTAGCTACAAATGACTGCGCTGGCAGTGATGGAGTACAGGCACATTATTTTTTTGAGTTTCCTTATTCCTATTAACACATGCAAATGATGTGCATTTCTGTGTCTTCTTCACTTTAGCAGCCTCAGTTAATTCGCTGTTAGCATAGATTTTCAGCCATCCTCAGCAGACATTTATTTTATCTTTTTTCTTTTGAGGTGGAGGAAAGAGAGAGCAACAAGCAGTGATGGAGAGAGATTAAGAATAGCAAAGTAACAAAGCACAGGAATGTATACTGAAGCTACCGTATTCTTATATTGAGAACCTGATCAGAAGTAATGAACTAAAATGTACAGCATGGAAACGTTCAAACAGCAGAGGTGTTTGTAAAATCTTGAATAAGCTTGTCAGATAATTCTCTGCTGTGTTGCATTTTTAGCTGTATCCTTGTAACTGCTACAGAACATTGGCCTTTGCATATTCCACAACTATGTTTTGAGCATATTTATCAGACATATGCCATTCAGTGGCGGTGGTTAAATGCTCTATCCATAAACCATTATGCTCTTCTATATTGAGGTTTCACTGCAACAGGCAGCTGTTTGACAGAGAATAAGCTCCTGGGGACAGCAGCAAATCAAATTAAATATATCTCTACAGAGCTATCATAGGGGGTTGCATGGCTTGATAGGCTGCATCAAGAGCAATAAGCACACAAAGGAAGAGCAAACCTGAGATAAATCAAGATAGACCAGATGAGCAAGCAGACAGACAAATCACTGTTGGCTCCCTGAAAAGTCATTAGGAGTTCCAGTGTTGATTTCAAAAGAACCAGTATTTCAGCTGTCTATCTGTGGGCAGGAAGTTTTTAATCCTATAAGAGCCAGAGAGATTATCTAATTACTGTTCTCTTCTCACCCACTTTTATAAGCTTGGCCATGGGAAATGATACTCAGTGATATGCTAATAAATAAGCTCATTGAGAAAAAATACATGTGCAACATGATAATAGTCAAGATTTAGTTCACTCTCTTTTCTAATATTTATTTTCCTTATATAAACCTATAACCACCCTAGAGTTTAGCAGGGGCTAAAGAGAGAAAATGATTGATTACTTCAAGGAACAGACACATACACGTATTCATCTCAAACGCTGGGTTACTCTCATTGAGAACTTTTCTATAAGCAAAACAATATGAGACTACTTTTCTATTATGTATGCATCAAAGCATACATATGGTATACATACATCAAATACATACTGGTATACACACTCTACATTAGGGAGGGAGGAGAAAGAGTAGTGCCAACACAGTGAATAAATCCCTTTTGATAAACCCCATTACATTAACAATGACCTACGCGTAGAAGTGTGCACTTCAGGGTAGTGCAAATTGCTCACATGCTATCTTACTTCAATATATTTTATATCAAAAACCTGTTCTCTCAGTACTCCCTTTCTGAGCTGCTTGTTTCAGCCTGGACATACTCAAATCCTCAGTATCATTTCCTTCTGAAAAAGAAATGGTAAGTCTATGTAGAAGTTGGAACAACCTGCTCTGTTTTAAAAGCGTTCACTCCTACATCATTCATTCTCTTGTTAGTGCTCTTTCTCACCTAACATTTCACAGGCTCCTGATTAAACTGTGTAACTGTGGCCTACTACAATAGCCTTTCTTGTTTCTACTGTTTTTCTGAGTGACCTTATCTTAATCAGATTCATAACAAAAAATGTAGAGAAATACAGCTATGCTGGTCCGACTCACAGAGTAATTTCTTATACTCAAGTATAACCTTTGTTTTTCACCATGGCTCTGTCAAGCATCCTTCTACAGGCTGCCTGGGAAAAGGTAGGATGGAAACAGTGGACAACTGTTAATTAGTGAAAAAAATTAGCATGAAAAAAAAGCCTTAGATATTTCTATCAGAACATAGTTAGGGAGAACAGGTTTCATTTAGCTAAAGTGTATATTACCACTATTTCACGGAGATGCTTTAGCCCCTTTGCTCCCCACTAAGCCTCCAAAATCTTTGCTTGCACAGACTCAGGGAAAAATAATCAGCTAATTTCTCTGAAGCAATTCAGCTGTACCAAGCATGCTCCTTTTCAGGACTGCAAGGATTTCCCCTACATCTGAGTCCCTAGCATCCAGGGCAGGATGCAGCACTGGGCACATCGATGGGATGCAAGCGAACCGTCTCCTGCAGCATCAGTTCTGCTGCTGGTTGCCGAAAGCAAAAAGGGGAGGGAGCAGAACAGGAAGGAGAGTGATGCTGTAAGGGGGGCAGCTTAGAAAGCCTGAGTTCTGATGTCCACCTACAGACCTGAATGCTATGTGGGCCTGTTCCCATATTTTCCCTAGGATTCTGAAGAACTAGCCCCAAACCAGACTTTCACAGGCACAGCAGGGGATTTTTCCATTGTTTGTGAGTGTCAAGCAAGACAGCTGAGTCCCAGTTCATAAAGCTGTCAAGCAGTGTAGACTAACAGCCAAAATACAGACGCTCCACTTTGCACCAATAATGTGCTATGAAAATACTAGCTAGAATCAAGTTGCAGTCATCTCATGTTCGGCTCCCAAAATTAGTGGGACACTTCTGTCACACACGGCTTTCTAGCAGTTATCCTGCTTCTTCCGCAGCAGAGCTAACAACCCTGTCAAGTTCCCTGGTGACATGAATCCCATGACAAAATCTACAACTGTCATGTTAAAGAAATGCTTGATAGTGTGCCATAAATAAAGCAGGGAGCTTCAGGTTTTCAGTACGAGATCAAAGACCTATAGTATAGTACATATTTCAAATACAGAACTATTTAAAATTTGGTTAGAACTCAGATGATGTTTATTCAAAAAACAAATTAAAACTTTATCCTTTCGCTAAAGCCATTTTCTTAACTTTAATGTAACTCTTTATGAGAGCTTTACTTGCAGGAAGTACATCTCTTCAGAAGAATATTCTTTGGGAAACAAAAACAAACAAACAAAACCCAACTTATTTAAAAGATTTAAGCAAACAAATATCTAAGTTGCATTTTAAATACTGTTCTGGGACATAAAAGTCTAAGTATACGCTTCAATACAGACTAGTAACAATTTTTCACTATTTAAAGTTTTTGCATCATCTCCATTTTTTTTTTTCCTGCAACTAAGCAGAGACAAACTAGGTCATTTTAATTCTCGTTTTTTTCCCTTTCTCTCCCTCTCATCCCCAACATTCCCAAATTCCAGCTCCAGTTAGAAGTCAGTACATATTTGCAGCTTAATCCCCAGTAATTGAGTTCATGAGTTGTCTGGTTTAAAAAATCACATTGGGGTGGGAACCTTGCATATCTGTTTCAGCAAATTAGTTACCTTCATTTCCTCTGTATTTCCTGTAGTTTGATTAAAAAAAAGGGGGGGGGAGGGGCTCTAATAGTTTGAACAACTGTAGTATAAAAAAAAAAAAGGCTTTTTGAATGCCATTTCTTAAAAAAGGAACCAGAATACTATTTATATCCTCATGATCCTACCAGTCCAATGCCTGGCTACTTTATCTGTTTCAGCAGCTAGTTGTATATGCTGCCTTTCAGAGATTATCAGTTAGTTCTACCCACAATAAAGAGATAAGAAAGGGGAAGAGATGGATATTCATCAATATTATACAGAACACAAAAAGGCAATACCTTTTTCTGTTATTCAATATGATGTGAACTACTGCAGTGAGATAATGCATCCTGCAGTTACTGTACCTCCAGTCACATGAAAAATGCAACTCCGTTAAAAAAAATTGCATTTGCACGTTTATTATAGCCTTGAAAGGATATAGCTCGAGTTTGCATTTGTAAAGGCTTCACTGTGACAAAACAATCAATACAACCCAAATCCAACACTTGTTAAGAGAACAAACCTCCCATTGACTTCAACAATGGTAGTGCTTAAATAAGATCATCAGATTCCAGCACTTAGCAAGCCAAATTAAAGGGAACTTCTGAGCCTCACCTTAAGAAATCTGCATAGACAACAAGCATCTGGTGCTGATACCAGACTTTAACTCTTGTTGATAACCAGAGAAAAGTTGGCTAAAATGCCAGCTGTTCTTCCAGCCCTGCACCTCTGAGGGAATTAAGAGAACCTCAGGAAACTAGCCAATCTCCTGAGTAGTAGCTAACGGGTGGGCTGGTATCAAGTTCGAAGAAGCCAATGATCAGTGACAACTTTAGCAGGGTTTGACATGTGTTGCGTGACCTACCGTCTGCTGCAAGACTTATCAGGTGGGCAATGGCTTCCAGGCATTGCTGTAACGAACCTGCGTTGAAACCAGTGACTGGAACAGAATCCCACGTTAAACTGTCCTTGGGCTCTCAGCTGCTATCTGAGTATATAAGGTTTAATAACTTAACTACCATGTCAGATTACATATTGCTGTATCAACAGCATTCTCCAAGTACTTACCAGTGCTGATATAAATTTATTTTAAGAGGAATTAGTATACATTAATTTTATCATTTATTTTATGTGGCAACAAGTGATTTTTTTCTGAATAGTTTCAAGTACTCTAAATAAAAAACAAAAGTCTGACTGCAAACTACTTTGAATCTAGCCCACTTGCACTGTGCTCAGTTCTCTAAATATAGGCACCTAGCTTGGATGTGACACTATCGGGGCACTTCAGCTTGCCTTATTACCCTGCATACCATGTAAGTAGATGCCTTGATGGAAGTTTCACGGCAGCTGCATGTGGAAAAATATCTACCAACAGTCACTTGACTAAGTGCAGGAACACGTCTGAACAGGCTTATAGCATAAGACTTCCCTTCAGGTCCATCCATGAGTCCTCTTTTGAGGAGGGGTACTGAATGGTGAGAAACATCTATACAGCAGTCTAATGGCTGGCTCTATTGCTCGAGAAACTTCACCTCTGAGTGACATTAATAAAGTCTTTCTTCCACCTGATTTTTGCTGTGTTTGGAAATGAGTATTTTGGCGACATCAAACTTCTATCAAATATGTTGAAAAATTCGAATGCTTTTCCTTTTTTTTTAAACATCTTTTGATAAATGTGAGTACTCATTCCTTATTTTTCTAGAGAAAAGAATGCTAAAAATGAGGTCAAAGAATCAGACTATCATTATCTCAGTCCAGTTGGTCTTCTAAACCTTTGTTCTCACTTCCACGGAGACCACATGAGGCATGTTTTGTACGTTGTGAAAGCCTAAACTAAACTAAAAGGGTATAGTGAAATACACAGAAAGTTTATCTGATTCAAGAAACACTTACTGCTTTCTTTTAACAGGACCTTGTGATACATCAGCATCTGCAAATAATCTGAATATCCTCTGTTCAAGCAATACTTTGGCCTCTCATTACCCATCCAGGGCACATGTTAGAACACAGTTCCTGCTAAACTCCGTACAACTTGTACTGATAGAGGCCCTACTCCTGTGAGAAGAAAAATGGTGTAATCTGATCATAAAATAAGCGTTGTGACAAAGTAACATCATTTCTATTGATTTGCTTTCAAAAGCGGGATGCAGCTGTGAAACTGTGATGCTTTTATATGCTGCACCTAACAGCATAACAACTATCATTGCTTACTGAGGAAGTGAGCCACCAAAACCAGCCACAGCTTCTTTCTAGACACATGGTAACTAAAGGTGTGACAGAAGTGTCCTGAAAAGTCAGGGATCCAGGCTGAAGGGCCAAGGTGGTTGGCAAAGCCTACTGGCAAAACCTGTGCTCTTAACAAGGCAATCGCATGACATTGTCGTGGTGGGGTTTCTAGCAGGATTGCAGTCAGGTGTTTCTATGAGGAATGAATGGCACTGTACTTCAATTTTTTTTCTTCCCTCTATGGACTACACTGAGTGGTGCAGCTGAGAAAATAAATGATGGTAGAACACAAAGCAGCCCCAGATGTGAACGTGTTGGTATTCCTCCTTCCCGTGCTTTAAGGGCTTAAAGAAACTCTGACTTGAAAGTCAAGTCCCACAGGCAGCACTATGTAATGGTCCAGATACTACACATTTTGCATTGCTGTTTACAGTATTACATCATGACCTAAAATCATTCATTTCAGCAGTACTGGTTAAAAACCTGCACTCAAAATCACTGCCTCCTACCCAGTGCAGAAACTTGCTTGCATGTCACCCTGTTTGAATGGGAGAATAAAATTAGTGCTGGGAGGGCTGCAGAAATGTAAACATAAGCCAGTAGTAGAAAGCTGTAACTTTACCAAACTATTTTCAGTTTTTAACATGTCTCATTTTAAAATCAAACAATGGAGGAAGTGACAGATTTTAAGCTATTGCCCTTTTTATTAATGCCAGTTGCTCCCCTGCCATAAGACATACCTTTGGGTATTATTCGACAGCTATCAATAAATACCCTTGCTGCTAACAGCCTAAGCCCCAACAACTACAGGGATATGGTATCCTTTCATTTTGCTGCTCTAACAGCAGCAAAATAGTTGACTCTCAGCAGGTACATATAAGAAGCCCTCTAATATTCAGGACGGGAAGGGCTGCAGCATGGATCTGATGCACACCAGCTGCCAGCTCCTGTTGTGATGTACTGTGGCAGCATTCATGCGTGACAGTTCGGAGCTCGCAATGCAGTGCAGCCAGCTTTGTAGCACGACCCACATGTGGCTGCAAGACTTCAGTGGTTGGCAATAAGACAGTATTCACTATCACATGAAACCACCTGAGGAAACATTCAGGGAAAAAAAAAAAAAAAATCGGGAAAAGGGGAATGTATTTGTTAGCTGTTTATGCAAACAGCAATTAACAGAAGGGAAAATTTACTAATGATTCCAGCCCTGACACTTCAAAGTCAAACACAGTGCAGCTACATACCCTAAATTAATCTTAAAATATATCAAAACACACTACTACAGCACTAGGAAGCAATGACTTCATGCACATTATGTTGAAGAGGTAACTGCCTGTCCTTTAAGGAAACTGAAATACTAATGTGCATGTTCTTCAAAACCGGAGTAACAATTTTTACACGTTGGGGCTTTGAGCGGGGGGAAATTGGCCTTCTCTCCTATTTCTGAGCTGTGAAGACTCACTTTGACACAATAAAATCTCTCTCTGAGGATATGCTTATTATCCTAAGTAGTAGTACAGATGGTGAATATGTTTCTCTTCAGCATCGTTCATGCTAAAATTTTAAAAGTTGGAAAATCCAAGCACTGCTAGATGCTTAGGAGTCAATGACCAATGAAAGAAAACTAATAGCAATTAACAGCTGGTGGCTTTTACGAGCAGGGACTGTCCCACCTTCATCCTCAACTGAAAAAAATCATGCATTTAAAATGTGAATCTGATACAGAACTCGCAGTAGGAATTTTGGCCTCCCATTGCTAAGTTATCAATGTAGCAGATGAAGTGACCTCAGAAAGCACAACACTACCAATAACCAAAACTGTAACAATGGCTGAAGAGGAAATAACTCTGCAGGTGCTAGGGTTCTGATGGAGAACAGATGTCATATAACAAATGTACCCATCCATAATAGCTCCTGTAAGATGCTGCTAATCTTTGCCTATAATCTGCAGCTCAGCCCCTCATCTCAAACACCTCAGAACAGCTCCTGTGAATTCGACTAAGCTAAGCTGACTGCTAATGCAGGCAGTGACTGGTAAGTCAAATTCAAGGGAAATGTGGCATATGCACAAAGTAAGGTAGAACGGGTAGACCTGTTCACAACATAACAACTACATTGGTAAGCAGCTAAGCAGTCAGTCTGAGAATCACAGGGTAAAGGAGTTTATCGGAATTTGAGAGAAACTCCTATGGCTGCTCTGACATGCCAAAATAACCGTATCTATCTTCCTGATTTTAAGAATGATAGGAAGAAAGAGACATGCACATTTCCCTTAAGCCAAGGGCAGATACATGTGCACCTCCGAATAAAGTGTCTTCTGCACTGGGTGTAAATCAGAGTTCTAGGGACATAACTGAAGTGGTAACAGAATGCTAGCACGCTTTGTTTTTCTTCCTTGTGAGATACTATCACTCCAAGTTATTGAACCAATTCTCGTAAATTTGTTTGGGGGTCCAAGTGGAAAAAACTCATTATCCTCTAAGTCCAGCCATTAAGACTATAGGATTGTATTTTATTTCTATCTGCAATAAGGGGGAAGCTATAGAGCTATCTGAACTGTGGAGAGGAGGATGCACATTTAATTGCCCTTATAGCTCCTCCTGTTTCAAAATAAAATCTCAAAATCACTGCATTTTGAGAACTTTTTCATTTGAAGTAACCTGTTTTCCTCAAATTTGAAGAGCTCCACAAAGAGAGAGGGTTCTTTCTCCATTCCTCCCAGCCAAGAATACCTTGTACATACTTTTTTTTTTTTTTACAAGCAACTAAATTTCACCTTGAAACCTGAACTATAAAGGAAAAAATATTTTCCAAAGCTTAGAAAACCCAACAGAATAATAAAGCCGTCTTTTGACTACCATTCAAAACAAAAGTAACATGTCCTGTAGTAGTTCAGTGAAAATTTCTGTACTAATACAGTTACATTCGTATGTTTACCCTAAGGCTCTGTATAAAAGTCTGATTAGCAAAATGGCTTTTCTATCTAGAAAAGAAAGTCTGTGAGTAGTTTGTTCAGTCACCTGGTCTGATATCCTAAATTGTAGATAGCCACCTTTTAGTAAGAAGTGTTTGAAAAACCTTTATGCTCAGGGTCTTAAATATAAATATGTATACATATATACACACACACACACACACACACCCTGAGTACACTCCCATATGTTCATGTTCCAGGTCTAAAACTTGCACACTGAATTTCAGATGGAACTTTGAACCATAGGCTTTAATATCTTCCATATGAACTACTGTAAAGACTATACATACACACATGTGGTTGTGCAGACTACTTACCACAACTATTGATCCAAAAGCAAAATTTGACAATCACTCTGAAGTTACTTCTTCACGTTGGCCAGGATAGAGATGTTTTTTCAAAGTCTCTCACTAAAAGTTTCCAATACTTCAAGTGTTTAAGCATTAGACCTTAGTTCCCCAGCTCTCAAAAACACAATGGAGGCAACCTGGCATAGGATAATTGCCACTTCTAACTGATGACCAGCTGCAGCACAAAAATGTCTTTATTTTCAAGGGAGTAACAGGCAGAGAAGATACCCTCTCCTTTAACCATCAGTGTTGTGAAATCTACCATGAACAGAGGCTAGGTTAAGCTTTTCCCTGTTTAGAAGATACTTATAACAGATTCACATAACAGGTTACCAGCCTGGAGGATTGGATTTTTTTCTAATAATGAATATGAAAAACGTATAACCAATTATATAATTTCATACTACGAGAAAGGCTAATTGGACACTTACAGCTTTCTTCACTTCTGTTTTCATACAGGAGCAGGAACTCTATCACTTTCAATTCCCCTGTATAATTCTTCTCTCAAAAACAGGACTGGGATTTGACCAGACAGGGAAGAAATCAGGAATTACAAAACAGCATCAAACTGTGCTGAGAAGATGGTCTTACTTCTCTGGTGATACTATTATCGAGGAAGGCTGTTAAGTGAAGCAAGGTACATGTTGAAATAAACTTTCTCATTAAATCATGTCTGGTGTACTTTTTTTTTTTTTTTTTTTTTTTNTTTTTTTTTTTAAGTTTACAGATCACACCTACCTCTTCATTAAAAAACCTCTTCATCAACTCTTTTATTTGAAGACTTCCTTCTTGCTTGTTATACTTTAGCAGACAAAAGTGCAATTATAATACTACATACCTGTTTCCCTGAGAAGTCCTCATTTTCATGAACATTAATGCAGGGCTTTTCTATGCTCCAACAAAATCAAAGATTCAGTGAGATTTTTAGTAGGTTTGAAAAAGGAAAATACCAAGATGTTTTACATAAGTGTTTGAGGGAGAAAAAGACAAAGGTATTATTGAAATAAAATTGTAGACTACTGTTTTTCTAATATATTTCACCAAAAATTTACCTTCATGCAGTGCTTCTTCCCAGGTGCTTTGGTACTGATCTATCTATGGCAGTAGTGTGACACAGATGCACAGCTCCTTTTGAAGATATGGTTTATTCTTGTGATTTAACCCAGCAGCCAGCTAAATATCACACAGCGGCTCACTCACTCTCCCCGGGTGGGATGGGGGAGAGAATTGGAAAGGTAAAAGTGCAAGAGCTCATGGGTTGGGATAAGGACAGTTTGCTAGTTAAAGTCAAAGCCACACATGCAAGCAAAGCAGAACAAGGAATTCATTCGCTACTTCCCATGGGCAGGCAGGTGTTCAGCCACTTCCAGGAAAGCAGGGCTCATCACGCGTAACGTCGTCTTGGGAAGACAAACGCCATCACTCCAAACGTGCCCTCCTTCCTCCTTCTTTAGCCCAGCTTTTATTATTGGGCATATGTCCTGTGGTCTGGGATATAGCCCTCTGGTCAGTCTGGGCCAGCTGTGTCCCCTCCCAGTTCCTTGTGCACCCCCAGCCTCCTCGCTGGCAGGGCAGCACAAGAAGCAGAAAAGGCCTTGACTCTGTGTAAACACTGCTCTGCAACAACTAAAAACACTGGTGTGTCATCACCACTATTTTCATCAAAAATCCAAAACACAGCATCTATGAGCCTCTACAAAGAAAATGAACTCTATCCCAGCGAAAACCATGATATTTATATAGGTTTATTATCAACAGAATAATGGTATGGCTCAACTATTTTCCATGCAGGTTACCACTGACTTGGAACTGATTGAGAATTTTGTCACTCTTTAATACGTACCTCCAATTAATTTGTACATAACAGATGTCTAGAACTCACAGTGACTCAACCACAACAAATTAGGCTTTAAATATATGGCAATGTAAGCAAGACAATTGATAATTTAGATAATTTTGCATCCCACTGTGCTGAGTATATTTGTTTTATAACGGACATTCTCATGTAAATATGGACACTACAAAATATTACAGCTCTTCATAGGTGAGGAACACCTGTTCTTAGTTTTTATAATATTTAAAGCTTGCTATTTTGCTGGAACTGAGACACCAAGGAAAGAACCTGTTCAGAGGCTTTAATGTGTTTTGTCCCCAGATATGCTGCACTATTACTGGCTGTATCCTGTAAGAAATATTGGTAGTTTACCATCATGCCACAAGAAGCAGCAATGCCCCGAGGGCTTGTGTCCGCCATCCAGTTTATCCGCCACATCACAGAGCCGTTCTGAAGATGAAAATTTGCTACTGGATTAAGAGCATAGCCACGATGTTTCTCTCCATACAAATACCAGGCACAGAGTCTCATAAGTGGCACATGGAGCACTTCGACTAATTTTTCTGATCTCACCCATTCATTGTTAGTTAAGAGCTTCTTTAGTGTTTCAGTAGTAGAGTCTCCTGTGATCTCAGAGATTTCTCGGCATTCTGATTCTGTAAAGAGCTCATTTCTTTCCAGTTCTTTTGTTTGTGAGGAGAGGAGACCAACAAGCCATTTTGTGAATCCAGGGATAGGCGATAGAGTAGAAAAAGCGTTTATCTGAGGAAGTTCTTTCTGCGGATAAAAGGAGAGAAAAAAACTCATGAGTTTTGTGACAATGAGAAGCTTGAGTGAAGATGAGGGATTCTGAGAATTAACTGATACACAAAGACCAAAAAAAACCCAAAAAAACAAAAACCATCACCCTGACAGTAACAGGTTTGTGACTGAAACGCACTTGGAGCACTAAGAACATTTTAACACTGACTGAATTACAGCCTGCACACAGAGTCTATTTAAAAGTACTTATATAGTACTTACCAACCCTATGTTCTGGTATATCATTTTATAGGTAGAAATAAACTAATGCAATCATGTACCATAAAGAAGTTACTCAGAGAAATAAGATTTTAAAACAAATAAATCAACATATAAGTTTTCAAAACCTTTTGCATAATTCATTTTTCATGTTTAACTAATCAAGGACAGTTTATGATTTCAGTCTATGGGGAAATCAGTAAAGGTATGACTTCTAGTTTTGTTTTTTGTTTTTTTGTTTAGAGAAAGAAGTATTTCCTGAAGTTTTAAAAGAGGTGCTTTATACATGCCAGCTACTTTTCATGCTATTCACAAACTATAAACTACATTGATAAAGTAGCAAGATAAGAAATATATGAATACAGTAAAAAAATTAATCACAAAGTTAATAAATATTTTAACATAACAAAGCCTCTCCTCTACTCTTACTAATTCATGAGTCAGAGCTATTAATTACATAATCCTGTAAAGCAAAGCATACATAAGGAAAACTATATATTAGTTTTGAGGCACACCAACATGAAGAATAGAGAAGGTTGTTAAAATCACTCTCACTTGGAATTAACAAAACTGACATCAAAAGTCAACCCTACTGAAGGAGTAGGGGGACAAGGAACAGAGGTAAGCTGCTGATGAAGTGAAACAACCATTGTGTTTTAATTACTGTTCATAAAGGAAGCCGTGGTAAGAAGAAAGACATTTATCAGCATTACAGAAGCATCTTAACGTCAACCGAAAATTGTCTTTAAATGACTACAAAACACATTTTCTTCTACTTTGAGCATTTCCCAGATAACCATTAAAAAGTCATCATCTCCTAGATGCTATCTTACACTAACAAATGTTAATGGAATGCATGCTGCTAGGGCGTCTGAATTGCACCTGCGCTGCTGCATCCTCAGGTACCGGTGTGCTCCACACAACGCTGCTGTGTTCTGTTTCATGACGATACAGAAGCCAGGGAAAGCAGACCTGGCATACCCCCGTTACAAACTGCAGCACTAAGCCATGCAACTTTTCTAAGAGCTTCAATAATTGAAATAATACTCAGCTGGTTATTTATAAATCTTTTTCCTTTCCACACAGAGCTTCCCAAATAGCTTACTGCTATCCTGCCAGTTTCCGGCACCACGATACAGCCAGGCAGCTCAGACCTCTCACCTCTTCAGTTTTGTCAGTTTATGCAGTTGTAACTCACTAACCTCACTAGCTCCCCTCATCTGAAGTTTGTTAAATAGTACACAGATACATAAGCCAAACAATTCTTTTGGGACCAGACAGGAACAAGATAGGTAGACAGAAGTTACAAAGAAACACCCCATTTCATCTCCTTAGAGGACTGGATAAAGCAAAAAGCAAATTATTTAATAATAAAAACACTCATTCTGTATCGTATTGAACAAAATGCCCATTTCTGTAATCAGAGATCCTGACTGGGTCATATTCTCAACTACTACAGCTTACAGGGTCAGACAATGCAGTATTACTGAAGCGTTGATCTCCTGTGACTTTTTCCAGGTCTCCACTCAAGGACATGATAATATTTTGTTTTTAAGAGTCTGAAGTATAATTTGGTAGCAAGATCTGTGCAGTACAACTACAAGGTTTCACTGCATTTGTATTTCATAAAAGAAAAAGCATTCATCGGAAATCAATGGAAAGAGATGTCTGCGGAAGGTAATTTCTGGTGATATCTTTGCATCTCTTTCCACAATTTTAGAGAACACAGCATTTATAAAACAGTTTATTAGGGTTCTGCTCTTACTGCGGACCATGGCCACATGGGGCATGGATACAGCAAATATGTTTTAATTAAAAAAAAATGTTCCTTGGAGTAGGCAGTTCAACATTTTTAGAAAAGTTTCCCCTCTGCTTTTGAAAAAAGGAGCAATGACCATACTAAACTTAAAAAAAGAAGTATTTGGGGGCATAAAAAGGACAAAAGTGAGAACAGAACAAAGCAACTCCACACATGTTAAAAAACTTCCCCTTCCCAACCCCAAGCTAAATACTTCCCAGGGATATACTCTTTAATCCACAAACCAGTTCAAAACAACGTTACAAAATTCAAATATAGAATCAAATGTACTCGCTATATCTTCCTTTAATCGCTTTTCATCCATCTCCTTGTGGTGCTTCTCAATAAAGGAGCATACCTAGTCACATTTGGAATCCATTTCTGTTTATAGCAGCAGGATCTTAACCAGTATCGTAAGAGAGTTATGCTCAGATGCCCCCTTGTCAGGTACACTTCCCTTGGTTCAACACCAGCTCCCACATTCAAGACAACACTGCTAGCACAAAAACACTGACGCACTTCCCAAGAGAAGGGGACAGAAAGATGGCCCTGAACGGAATTTTTAGAGGCTACTAGAAAAATACATAAAGATATTTGTCCCTAGAGAAAGAAGCTGATAGCTTTCAGTTTTGTCAATATGCTAATGAGCAGCATCACTCGTTACCCTCATTTCTCCACCAGCAGGCTGAAAGCCGATCAGTGGTGGCTCTACCGTGACTGGCCCATAGCTGAGCTGCTGAGAGTCTGCTGTCATACCTTGACCTTCTGCATGTCAGCTCTTACTGCAGCTAGACGAACTTCTGCCCAAAAGGGAGGGTCACACCTCCCTTCTGAAGATTCAGTGACCCACTACTCTCCTGCCTGTCCACACAGCAATGATGGATGACAACTCAGCAACTGTCTCGGGCGTGATAGACCTGCAAATGAATCTTAAAGCACAGAAACAAAAACCTGTAATCTATAATGTGAAATACCATTTTCATGTCAGCATCTTTAAGCAGCAGCAAGCTTTCCCAACAAAAAGCACTGGATTTCAAAATGGAGGTTTACTTTTCTACATCTTCATTCTTTACTGGGCTTTAAAGTTCATCTTTAGTCCACAGCACACAAGAGATGGGGATAAATTGGTAGAAGTTTTCAAATTAATGAACTATCAATGGGAAATCCTAGATGTGCAGCCAGAGGGAGTACAGATGTTACTGTTGTGCAGCAGGGGGTGGGGAGAGGGAAATGAAGAAAAGGAAAAACAAAAAAGGTTGTTAAGAGACTATTTTCCTCTATGTAGGAATTCAAGGAATACAGGATGTGTTTCTTTTTGCCCCAAAAATGGGATTATATTCCTAAAAGGTTTTCCTTTTTTTCCTGGTTATATTACTTCATCCTTCAAAATGTAGTGCCTCTGAACACATTGCTTAGGTTTCTTTCATGTATTCTTCACAGATGTCTGGGGCTAAAGTCTAAGAGAGGAAGATGGAAGGTACTGTTGAAATTTGGGAAGCAGAAATTATTCTTTCAGGTTAAAAGGAAAAACTGATTGGACCAAGAGAAAATGTCACTTACCAGAAAGTGAAGTCTAGAAGTCCACTGCACTATCTCTGCTAAGAAAGCACAGTACTTGAAAATACTGTTTTGCCACTGAACAGATCTAATGGCTCTTCACACAAGAGCTGAGCCATTCCCATTGCTTCTATAGGGTAACAATTCTGATCTCATCTGCCAGCTTGCAGAGCTGAGAGGGTAACAACACACCACCCACAACGACAAAAGAACAAATGACCAATTTCTTCCCATACTTGTGTATTAATGCTAACCACTGCAAAGCTCCCAATTAAGTACTGCCATTTTGCTTCCTTGTGATGTTGACTGCTCTTTGTTTATCATTCACTTCCAGGAGAGACCTGCTTACCAAGCCCAACCCAAAAATATTTATCAGGTAGTTAGTAGTTCCTACTCTATTAATAAACGCAAAATGGGAAACTGCATATTTTTTTGCTTCTTAGGACAGATAAGACATAGGAAAGTGACCCTGTTTTGAAGCTACAGTACAGACTACTACATATCTGATAAATGCTTGAATTTAGGAGCTTATCTGAGCCGGCCACTTCTTGTAAAAATAAATAGATGCAGTGAAGTGTGCACATTTATGCTGATGCTAAATTGATGTGCTAGTTTCTAAGGCTATTGGTGGAGATCCATTAATGTTTATTTTCTTGTCAGAAACCCACACACCATTAAGAAGCAGCTGCTCATTTTGTTTTCGGGTGGATTTTTTGTTTTGATTGTCTTTTAGTTTGGTTTTTTTTTCTTTATAATTGCAGAAGCATGCAGATTTCTCCTATTATCCATAACTCATCTGAAACTGTCTTGCACTCTGAAAGCCGTAGTCCAAGGTCACATTTTTCATCAATGAAAGCAAAGCCTGTTTTGGAAATTATAATCTCCCCAGGTCACCTAGATCAAATTAAGGTAGCAATTATCAACAGTCCAACCAGAAAGCTAAAATCTGCCACCAATTGTTAAGCATTCCATTGAGTCACATAGTAGCTATCAGTTTTCTCCCCCAAATGCCACAGGCTGTAAAATTCTGAGCAGTTTTCTCAAAGGCTTCACCAGTTATCTGCGTCTGTCATCTGCAGACTGAATTGCTATGATGTACCTTCTGCAGAGCTACAGACCACTTAGATTGGCTATAAACACATTCTGAATTAAATGTCTGTCTAATGAGAAATCTATCTGTCTACACTTTTGCCAGCACCTATCAGCTTGCTAGAAAGGCATCTGCCTGCTTGTTTTCCAGCATCCACTTTATTTTTTTAAAACTAGTTTTCTGAGATCGTTTCAGAATCCAGTTCATTTCCAGGAGCAACACAACCTTAAATTTAAGAAATACAAGAGATTATTTATGTTGTCTGCTCCCTACTTTATATACATGAATATAACCAAGAATGCATAGGTAGCCTATTCTCAGACCTGTACAGGGAGAACTGGGACCAAAGTAATGTCAGTGGGCTAATGAATTCATCCCACAGATTGCCCTAAAATAATTCAAAAAGCACTTAGACAATAATAGAAGTCTGTTTACAAAACCCTTCTAAACTATTTGTATAGCAAACTTTTGTCAAGCAACTACCAAAAAATAAAAAAAAGAAAACAACAACAAAAAAAACATATTTAGAGCAGCACACTGTCTCCCAGGATTCCCTTTGTACATGACAAGCTACTTCCCCGAGGTCCTATTCTGCTCTCTTATATCCCTCCCCTTTACCCAATTATATTAAAATACCTGTTGCAAATGCCAAATCATAATGGCTAGGCAGAGATTAAGGATTCAAACTACTAACTGTGTGCATAAAGAGATGAAACTGAGGACCCATTTCTGTGTCTCAACTTCAAATGTCCTCCATCTGCTTAAATTAGTGCAAGACTCAAAGCAGGGGCCATTAACTTCTATACAGAACCTCAAACTAACCATGCTTAACATTGAGGGTTGTAATCTTCACCAGAGCCTCTACTGCTGCACTTTTCCTAACAGTCCTAATAAAAACTATTCGTAAGGAATATTTTCATGAGAGAATCTGTATTTCACATTCTTTGAAGGCAAGAAGTGCTACCTATATAAGTTCCTGTTTAGCAGTACATGCGACCAGTTCAGGAGAATCAGCAAGAAGATTCCTAAAAATTAAGTTTTGTCTAAATTGTCCATTAATGAGATTTTCTTTTAAGGAATCTGGTAGCAACCGAATTTGTAGACATAACTTTATAGTGTAGATACTGTCTAGTTCAATGTGTCAGTACAGTTTTTAAAAGTCTTCCCAAATAAAGGCTTCAATGAGGGTGGGGAAAAGAACGGCTATTAGCATATTTCTAACATAGTGCATGTCTTTTTCTGATCTAATGATACGCATTCATGACAGGCCCAATTTGGAGCTTTCCTTATGAAGAATGACAGCTGAGAATTCAGTTTTGAGGTTACAAAGGCATTTACAAGTAGAAATGTCAGAGCAGGTTAAGCTAAGGCACAGTCAGATAAAGGATTTTTACTAGAGGGTAAAAAAAGAGTTTTAAGAGTTTGCAGTGTCTTGGGAAAATATGCATCAAATAACATTCTGCAGATCAAACAGATGCCCACAAAAGTTAACTCAAACAAATGGCAAGTTATAAAAGTGTATTAAGCATCAACTATTCAAATATAATGAACAACAAAATCCTCAGCTCCTTCAAATGCTCTCCTCAAAGTATCTTATTATCAGTTAAATTAAAGATAATCTCAACATACGTAACCTGGAACACCTGGCCATTTAGCAGTGCTTTAAATAGAAATCTGTTTATTGCAAAGCAATGCAAAGGTTATAGAAAAAAATTATTTTTCTATCAGAGACCTCAACTATCTTTTTTTTTTTTTTTTTTTTTTNTTTTTTTTTTTTTACAAAGGCAGCTGGAAGCTTAATGAGATGTAATTTCTGATACTAACACGATTTTTTTGCTGAGACTACATTGTTTCAACTGCTGTCACCAAGTCAACTCAGCACTACTGTTGTATCATTTGTGCCTTTTGAAGTACGTGACTATAATGCTGCTCCAAATAATTATGTCCAGTCTGAACACAGACAACCTTGGAAAGTCCTTTACTTACACCTGACCAGAGAGAAAAAGCGCATGTGTGCAATTTAATGCACTGAAGTAGGACGTTCAGAATTTTAGGAAAAGGGTAAAACAGGCTGCCAAGAGCAGTACAAACCACATATGCTGCCTTTGCCTTGAACAACCTAACTTTGCAGAAATTTCACAGAATAAGTATTTTGAAGCTGAAATGCACACAGCTTCTCTCCAGTGAAAGGTGAAGTCCACTGAGACAGGAGTAACCACATTTACAATGAAAGCTGAACGACTAGGCATCACAGAAGTACATTAAATAATTGCTCATCCCACACACTGGTAACATGATGACCTAGAGTCACTTCACAGATGTAAAACATGTAATGGGAAACTGTTCTTGCAGAATTCGAGACAACACATTCAAGAACTATGCTCTGGAATGAAGAGGAAGAAAGCAGGAAAATGTGGGAAGAAGAGAAAAGAAAAATGTATTAACATCAAAGAACTGAAGAAAAATTATTAGAGAACCACATCCATCATAGATAAACAGTCCGGAATTATCCTTCCTCTCGCTCTGTTTAGCCGTATAATGGTACCCCAACAAGGTCTACTGTCAGAAGAAAAGGAATACTGTAGAGATGACACATGGAGGTTGTTACAGCTTTAAAACAGCTTTTAACTTGGCCTTTCATTAAAATCACTGTCCATTTCCAACAGACTGGGGCATTAAGCCCCTTTTAACTCACAAGTTATAGAGCCAAAATAATCACACTTCCACATGCTTGCAAGTGGTGCTTAAAGCAGTTTTGAATTAAAATCCATTTTTTCACTCTAGACCTCACAAAAGTGACATAGATTGCCATCTACCTACAAGAAGGGGTCCTCTGCTGTCAAGCTTTACAAGACTGTCATAAAATACTACCAAATAAAGATTTCTGGAAAAGAGACATTAAATGTGTTGTAACTTTAGACTTCTGTATATGCTTTCTTCATATCCATTCAGCAGAGAAACAGATCCGAAGTGGACGTGAGGTGAAGCTATCTATCTGTTCTCCTCACCTCAAAGTAAACCAAAGCCATGCTTTGATTTTGAATCAGAAGTGTGCTGAAGAGTCAGTTAAAAAAAAAAAGTCTTTTCTCATGATATGTTCCCATTGTTACTATTATTAAAAATAGCTAAAGTAACTGGGTGGGCTTTTGACTTTGTAAGACTGGTAAGACTACAGGTCTGTTCAAAAAAAAAAATTACATCAATTATTTCAATCTACACAGAGCAGGTTAAAAAGGTTATTATATGAAGTTGCTCACAAGGCAAAGTGACTGATGAGTGCTATACTTTTAAATCTTATCTTAGATCTTATCACCATGATAAATATATTAACTCACCTTCTGCTTCAGATTTCTTAAACATAAATAAGCATTCTGTTGCATTGCTAATTACATACACGTCTCACACACTGTTAACAGACACAAATTACTGATTTTTATTTTCCAAAGTTAGTGTCAAAACTACCGTTTATTTTCTTCACTTATTACAAAGAATGGTTGGTTTGTTTTTTTATGAAATCTGATTCAAGACTAATAAGCATAAGACTAGAAATTCCAATCAAAGAATGAGACACAATACTGCTAGTTATTTTATGCCTTAAAAAAGATTCAACAGAAGAAAAGGACTGGAGGTGTAAAGTGAATATGGATAATGTGCATAAAAAGCCATAATGACAGTGCAGTATAAATATGTTTGATAACAAACAGAATGAAACACTGCATGGAAACATTATTTATTACAATATGAATCTTACGATGCTCCTTCTGTAAGTCTTATGATAAGCAAGAAGGTAACAAAAAGTCATTGAAATCTTTATCCTTCAGATGTACTTTCATCTCTAAAAAGGCACAACCCCTATGCTAATTGAAAATTCTACTGTTACATGGTTCAAAAAAACCATGAAATTTGGGGGAAAATATTTCTACACACTCCCTCTTGAACATCAGTTTGATTCTTACGGCAGTTTTGCACTTTTAAAGGACATGCATAGCTAGCCAAGTGTACTGGGTGAGATAATAATGGGCAAAGGTGACTTACTGTCCAGATGTGAAGTCTGCAAGGCAATTAAGATTTTTAGAAGTAAGAAAAGATTAGGAGGGTGAAATTTAACTTTAAAAGGTCTGATCTAAAAGGAAAAATCTGACTTGTAAATAAAAGCTGTTTTTACCAGATCATTAAAGCTTAAGTTAGATTGCACAGTAAGATCATGTCTTTTGACCTCCTGAAATAGTGTCCTGTGCTCTACCTCATAAATTATCACCTGCAGCCAGCCTGATCATTTCAGGTTGACTAAAGGATGTACTTAAGAAGAGTATCTTGCCTTGTTCTGAAGAGATGAGGAGATAAGAATTCCAGCAGCACATGACCAACTACCACTTTTTGTATATCCAGCTAGAATAAACTATATCCATGCAGCATGAAATAAAGTTTTGGAAATAGGGATGAGAAATAAGAGTATAGAAAATGACAGTTGTTCCTGAATCACAAGAGAACTGCCTGTTTCAGTTGTTGTTAAAAGCATCTCAGCCAAACTTTTCTATTCATCATGTATTTAATGAACAATGAAGGAGGGCTGCATTTTACAGTGTTCAAATGTAGAAACTTTGTCTTAATTATAAATAAGAAACCATTTCTTCTGTTAGACACACAAAATTTCAGAACTTGCACCTATGTTATCTAAGTATGGTATGTCCACTTTCCTTCGTAACTCACTCATAATTTTTCCAGTGTTGTAAGCAATTTAGTGATGGACAAATACATTGTCAATGGGGTTATTTTACGAGAGCAACTCAATTATCCAGAAATTATTTTTCAGATGTGAAAGCAGATAACTGCATGAATTTATTCCAATTTCCCCTCAGTCGAGATCAGACAGATGGCACAGCCTAATTATACCTGGACTATTGCACTTTAGACAATTAATCTAAAAGCCATTTTGAAAGCAAGAAGCAACAAAATTCAGCCAAAATATCCATTAAAAAAAAAAACTTCAGGGCAACCAGCTATGATAAAGTACTTGACTAATCAATCATTTTGTAGTAGTAGAAATTTCGTGCATCCAATTTTGAGTTGTTTTTGTAAATAGAACTGAAGTTCTAAATCACAGACAATTTTCCAGACATCATTGCTAATCCACATGTTGGAACAATGAATACAAACACAAGCACTGACAATTACTTTGAACTGGTATCTTTGTTAATAATTTAAGTATTAAAGGCTGTTAAATGAAATAATGTACTTAACACAGAAATCTGACTCTCTCTTTAACAGCACCCTGTATAAATGAATTTTCATTCCTTTCTCCTGTTGCTTGGAAGAAGGCTGTATAAAAAGTAGTCCTAAAACTGCTAACAATAACCCTACAGCATGCAATGATATTATATAAATTCATAGAACTAATTTGCATAAAGTAATTGATTCCTGTGACTTTCACGTGTTGAAGACATCTTCCTTCCTATATTGTAATAAATGTCTAAGCAATGAAATTTTTTTTTTTTTTTAAATCAGACATATTTTACCAGGCAAACATGTTAACTGTGCATATAACTAGTGGCAATTCAGTATAACAAACAAGAAAAAGGATTAATTTATGTAATGGAAGTATTATCGTTACTGGAGTAGCCATAAGATTTTGAACAAGGAATAATCAGGTACACTGAAAAGAGAAAATGTTGATCAAGGGCCTGAAAGGGCGCCTGTTTAGCATGCGTTAACAATAAACCACCCAGTCAGCTGCGGGGATGACAATGAATCATACCATACACATGTCAAACAAAAGCTAAATTAGACCTACTTTCAACAGAAAAGTACTAATTTGATTTTTAAGCAACCTATGCATGTGGTTAGGCAAACACAAGTGGTTAGGCAAACAGAAGTAACTCAACCAGCATGTCAGCTGTGTATCCGCATCTGGCAGACACCAACCAATAGCAGAAAGTGTTCTTCCAACTCTTTCCACACCTTCAAAGGCTGATCTGCTAAGTTAAAAGTGTAGCAGAAGACCTAGCAGCTCCTCACCTTGATAAATGAGACAAAAATGGAAACTAAAACAGTGATGTAAGGAGAGCACGTTGGCCAAATACTATTTTAAGCGCACCCTACCACACCTACCTGCAGCTCCTTTACGACCCGTTTGATGAGGTAAGTCCCAAGTTCCACACCTTGCAGTCCTTGCTGAGTCAAACTGATTGAGTAGAAAATTGCTGTTGTAATTTTGTCTGCATCTTCTGTTTCTAAAGGTTGCACTTCTTTTACTATGGCCTGGGAAAATAAGAATGAAAACAAAAAATTAGTTGTAGCTATTACTCTAACTACGGCGAGGGAGCCTTTCTTTTTAACTTTCAAATGTATTAACACATTTCCCCACTCTTTTATTCATTATTCTCTGTGAGAAACAACAAAAATCTAATCAAAAAGTAGAAAAAAAAGCTGCTTATCCATTAGAAAGTGCAGGAAATAACTGTAATGGTGCTTAAAAATTTCAGAAGCAATCATAACTACTTTGAAGTTTTAATCTCATTTGCTGTATTTTCTTATTTCTTATATTTTCTTATTCTTCTTGCACTTGAACAAAACCCTAAAATTTTAACTTACATAACATAAGGGATACTCAGAAAATCCTTGTCATTTTTAAGAGGAAAGCCAATTCTCTCATCTCTTTAAAAAAAACGAAACAAAACCAAGGTATACATTGTAATTTGAGCACTTTGCCATGTACTGAATGTATCAGTGACTGTACCTGGATGCTGCTGGAGATATCACTGGTTAATGCAACATGCAAGACTATCAACGGTTCTCCTGGGATTGCACAGTGAGAAAAAAAGTAGCATCTTCTATACGACCCAACTCGACGCTTCATATCAACCCAGTTTCTAACAGGATGCACAGCTTCAGAACTCAATGAGGAAAACAAAAAAAAGTTTTTTTCATTTAAAATTAAGGTCAGCTGCCAATCCTACAAACTCAGTACTTTTCCCATTGATATCAGTAACAAAACTCTCAGATCAAAAAAGGAGAATCAGGCTGCAACTCAAAAAAGTAAAATCCATCATCAAACTGCAACGAAGTCAATTGTAAAGGCCTACTGCATACCAATACTCTCTAGTTTTCTTTGGGATATGCTCATTACGAGATTTCACTTGCACCTCCTGTTTGGTGTAGGATACCCGATTCAGATGACTAAGTCACTGAATGAGTCTGGACACACCTCTAAGGAATTAGCTTTCCCAAACTAAAAAGTAGAGATAACATGATTGTAAAATACTTCAAAATTTTCACAGGAAAGTGAGAAAAGGATTTCCAGTAATAATATTGTCTAGCACATCTTTAAAAGTTCAGTCTGATGTGTATGTTCAAGTATTTCCGCTCTTTTACTTCAACCTATTCTAAAACGTATTTGTCACTAATACATCACCCATATACATCACAGTGTCACTTGTTTTTAAAAGAATTCAAATATTACTCTAGGTATTTTGTAAATCATTAATTTGAAGGTTCATGTAGTGCACTGTGCAGATACAAGAATGTGCCATCTTTTACTTCAACAGGTTTTAGTAACCTAGCCAAATGCTTTAATATATCATGATCAACAATACACGTACTTAGTTGAAATTAAATTTCTGCTAGCACTCCCGCAGCCACATCTTCAAACAATCATTCAAAATATTTTCTACATTTGAAAGTCTATTATGTTTGCCAAAATACCCTGAAGATTGAGATAATGCAAATTCTTTTTATTTTGAAAATTCAGCTTGTGTAAGCTTTGCCTCATCAGTTAAGTCATGTACTTTCACAACTTTCTTTAGAGATTTATTTTTCAAGATTTTCATATGAAAAAATGCCAGACAATTTAACTTATATTCAATCAACTCCAACTTCATCACTACAATTTTGAGTATTAGACAGAAAGTCAAAAATAAATGTTATAGATTTAAAGGAATGCTTATAAAAAAACAGGTGCTCTCTTCACATAGAGTTTACAAGCAATTCTGCACACCTCACCAGTTCCAACCAGGAAGGGGAAGTAAATTAGAAGTAAAACATGCTCTTGAGTGTTGGAAACCTCATGCTGCATCAGACTTAAACATTGATTCTCCACCACCACTGCTGGGACAGAAGTGCTGGGGTAGAAGAAGGTGGCAGCAGTGATGGAAGGAGGCAGCAGTGGCAGCAGCACCTGTGGGAGGAAAGGGAGTGCAAGAAGGCAGTGCAGCAAGAATCTGGGTTTGCAGGAAAAGTAACAGCAGCACCTCTGGGAATGTGGTGGAGAAAGGGTAACTGAGAAGGATGAAAGAAAACTCATTTGCTAGAAAAGACAGCAGCCTACACATGCAGTACATGAGCTAAAGGATCAAAGTGTGGGACAACAATCCCCTTTACTGTTAACTCATTTTTTAAAAGTATGCTGTTAAGTGTGTTAAATGCAACTACTCCTTAATGATTCTTTGCCTATGGTTAAGTATCGAAAAAGCAGCTATCTTGAAAATAGTGGATCTGTGCAGTCACAAGTGTTTCATCACCATTTCACTAGTGAGCATTAGGAACTTTTAGCACTTACTCGCTAATTTTCTGGAGTACTTCACAAGGTGACTGCCACGTGACCCGTTCCAAATTTAGGAATCCTGTTGAAAACCACTCTGAAAGCATGTTCTTTAGAACGCCATTCATTTCCTGTAAACAGAAGAAAGATGGACATACTTGCTAAATAAGCTAGGTATAACATACAAATGTGAGTAAAACCAACCTTGATTATTTCAGACTACAACATTGGGAAGTTCAAGGAAAATAATGCATCTATTTGAGATTAAAGGCCTCACAGCTCAGCTTTTCTCACACAGCACTAAAATGATGAAAGTGCTTCCAGACAGAGTGAATTTACCGTCAGTAGTAAACTGCAGATAGGGAAACGGAAGTTAATGCAAAACAATGTGGACAAAAAGCAGACAACAAATACAAGTATTTAAGTAGCTTTGACAATAAGGCAGCAGTTGCACAGGTGCTCAGATGCATTAATTTAAATATCATGAAACAAATCATTGGAAATTTGACGAAAATAAGGATTTTAAATGTAATATAATTTTCTACCTCTGCATCTCTTCTGAGGTATTCAAGTAGTTCATGCCTTAGGAAGACTACTGTACTAGATTCAACAGCATTGGAGCTGCTCATGCTTGCCCACTCAGGATAAGGAAATTGAAAACGCATACCTTGGAATACAATGCAGCTAAAACTATAGAAGTTAAAAGAAAAATTCCGTAAAGCCTATATAAACATGAAAATTTTTGAGCAAGAAAAACAAAAGCAGGAGCATAAGACTACAGAACTCAAAAATCACAGCCGACTTAGAACAGTATGATATGGAATTAAAGCCAACTGTAATATCAAATACTTTCAGAAACATTCATCATAATAATTTTATATTCCATACTAATTACCTGCTGCCTATATTATTAAAGACTTTCCTGTCTGTAATTCTTTATTTGAGCTTAGAAAGTATTCTTGAACTCAGCACAGCATGAATATCCCTTAAAGAGATTCTAAAGCTTATTTTTCTTTCTTAGATTTGCTTTGCATACAGAACACAGCGTGATACTAGCACCAACTTACCAGCAGCCTGAACAGAACTGTAGGCTTTCCTGAAACCAACTTAATAACCATTTATTTAAACACAAAACCTCCTCACCTTCTATTCAGACCTTTATTACATAGCCACTGCTGTCCATAAAATAGACCTAGACACAAAATTATGCTCCAGTGTACTCCAGCTTGCTACATTTAGCCAAAATAACAGGAAAAAAATATAAATCCATCCAGAAACCAACACTTACTACTTAAAGCATCTTACCAAACCTTAGATGTAGTCTCAGGACTTTCCTACAGACATAAAATTATTTCCTATCATAAGTTAACAAAGATGAAAGTTGTAGAGGCACTTTTCAAGCGACATGCATCAAAGGAGTCCCTGTTGGCCGNACAAAAGCTAGTTTTAGCATTTACACCAACACACTAACATACTAGCAAAACTAAAATTTTCAAACCCAGACTATGCTTACAGTCAACTGAGATCAGGTATTTCAATCTACCGCAATAATTAAATTAACTCTTCCCAGAAAAACTCCTAGAGCAAAGCTGGTGATAATGACCACAGTCATGCAGTTTGCAAAGGAAATTCATGACAAATCCTGGATCTTTTCCACACCTGAAGTACAGTCACATTTTCCACAGAGAAGAGCTTCAGTTTCCCTTTTTCATTCCAACTCATTTTAGGTTCATAGCTCACGTTAGTGAAATACAGAAGCTTTTGTTTTGCATATATCTTTGTCTACACAGAAGTGGCTGCTATACGAACCGCCTGGAAGAAAACTACTGTTCATCTGCACACAACAGTTCTGTTGTGCATGAAAATTTTATGCTATCTTTCTACATTTTTTTCAGTAGCATCCTCAAAAATACAAGAAAAGAAGAGCTTACTTACTGAAGCATAAATTGGCACACACTGCAAGTACTGAAAATGTCAATTGCATTGTTCCAAATACAGGGAGTCTCCATAAACTCTTCCATGAGGTCACGTCTCCCAGTCTTTGTAAATTATTTCTCTGTTGGCCTTTCTCAGTAGAGCTGTCTTTAAGTTATATAAGACACTAGCTAGACATGCTGAGAGTCTTCTTTCAAATGATACTCCCACCTGCACTTGTATCGCAAGGTTATACATGCTAGTAAAAAAAATCATTAAATGAACATTAAACTGAAATAACGTATGCAAAATTCACCTTCGAGTACATGCATAGGGTAAGCAACCTAGAAGACAATGGAAGCTACATAATGCACGTCACCAGCATTAAAAGAAACCTCTGAAAAAAACACACGTATGTGACTATCTGCAACAAGTACCACTGAAGACCTGAAAGAACTGAAGGACCACATTAAACAAAATCCACCCTGGTGGTGGACACATTTTCTTCACAATTTTTCAGTGACGTTTTGACCAAAATAATCCTGACTTATCTTCCTCAAGGCAACAATAGCCTACGTAACAGCAGCTGGGGAAAAAAAAAGTAATATAATAAAGACAGATGACATTAAAAAGGACGAGATTAGCTATGTCAAAACTTTGCAACTCGGATAGTGGAGAGGGCCATATGCTGCATACCCTCCCCTGCCTAATAAACAGATCCACACACACCGCAAGTCTCCCAAGTTTGCAGGCTTACTGGATTATGTACTGAACCTGCACTCTCGTACTGCCTCCAAAGAGCAGACTATTTCTGTAATATGACTTTACTATAAAAAATGCAAAATTACCGTTGGCTCAGGACATTTCAATACTTCACACACTCTGACAATACATCACTCAACTGCGCTCAGAGCGGCCGTAATCTACACAGGCAAAACTGTTTTGATGGTGCTCCTGGGCCACCAGGTTAAAGAGAAAGCAGCAGGTAAAGCGAGCTGTGCTGAGAGGAGCCCCAGACGGTCTGCGTAACAGCAGCCTCAGAAAGGCCTCCCTCAGGAAGGGCCAAGTCGCGCGCGAAGCGAGCGGTACTCCTGAGCAGCACAACAGCGGGCACCGGCCTGCAACCGCGGCAAGCCTGGCATCCGCAGGAGTTTCAATGGGAAAAACTGCATTTTAGCTTAAGTACTCCCTCATACAAAATTTGTCTTTTTTTTTTTTACAGTACACTTTTCCATGTGAACTGTACAGGTGTAAGTGTCCTAAACAAGTATGTTCTGCTTCCTGTTTATTCTGGCTTTAAGGTACTTCCCTTGTGAATCTTTGTTTTTGCCAAGCTCTGAAATTTTTGCAAAAATAAGCATAAATCATTTTGGTCAAATATCCCTTGGTGTAGTGACAGTCTCCACATATTTCAGTATTGTTTGTTTTGTTTTCTTCTGTAAGGGCACAATGCAAGCCTGAAAAGTAAGCTACAGTTGTCAGAGCTGGGGTCAAACTAACAGATTCCTATGGCTGTCTGGTCATCCACCTGCTTTTTGGAAAACCAACGCCATTTCAGACTGCAGTCTAGCAGCTAGGAGGGAAAACTGCTGATGGCTGCACTCCTGCTAGTCATTCTGAACACATTGCTCTGCATCTACTGGCAGTAACATGGCTTGGATGCCAATGAGTGACTCGGGAGAAAGCCAGTTATACTACACGGAAACTGGCAGAAGTGGAAAATGTAGGAATCAGATGCATTTTGCCTCTTTGAAGCAGTTACAGGTTTAGCAAGTATGAGCCATCTGATGGGACATAAGGATGCCCAACTGAACTGAAAGTTACTTTCGAAGATGCAGATCATATTGTTGAGCTACTTTAGGTCCAAGATACAGTGGTATAAAAGCCATGCAACTGTAACACACAAGAAAGAGCAGCAGATGTGCTTTTGGTAATGATTTTGGCAGACAGGAATATTGTTTTGAGGCAACTGTAACTCAATTCAAATAGTCTGTCACTTGTAAATAACAATGCTTCATAAAATAACAAGGCTGCAAGCAGGCCAAAGAATTGTGCATACTGACAAAAATTCTTTGTGTAGAAAAACACAACATACTTTGTACTATCCAAAACTCTGTTTAACTCAAGTCATTTGAGCAAAATACTGAGTTGTGTTTAAGAACATAATATGCGCTAAGTCTCTGAAAGGTTCAATTCCAATAACAACATTCTCAAGTCAGGTTCTCTTATTTCATAACTTTAGAGGCAAGTAAATTCTTATGTTCATTTCAGAAGACTTTCTAGTCATAAAATTATTACCAATGTTTAATTTAAAAAATGAATTAAAAAGTGACACGTTTATTATTTAGCAGGCCAGTTTTGAATTTGAGCAACAAGACATACTCAGATTAGTATTAGAATTACCAGCTATACTTTGGTTTCTATTACCTGTGTATAATAAATTGTGATTTTGCTACAAGACAGCAAAATACAGGCTTTCTGATCTTCACATCAGGTCGCTACGTATGGGGCAACAGATGGGAAAACTCTCATGAAAAAGTTAAATTTTTTTATTACAAAAACCTGCCTCTGATGAGGAAACTATTTCAATTTCCCTCTCAAACTACCAAAACAAAATATCCCTTACAATGAAAATTCATATATATATATATATTTATAAGCAAACATAATATGAAACAGCAGCAACTAACGCTCCACGTACATCAAACAGACGGCTCAGAGTTACCATCAGTAGCTGACAACACTGTTATGGAAATGTTTGCCCAGACTTTCAAGAGTCAAGAAAGTTTTTCCATGGCTTTGGAATATCTGAAATTTTAAACCTGATATGTTTCATTTGGGCATACTGATTAATACTCCTGCTCTGATTTTGCCAAGGGTTTTTCCGCCCTTTCCCCCAAAATTAGCTTCAATACATGCCAAATACCCCTGGTGAGACACAGAAAAACACACCCATCGGCAAACAAAGGGGCGCGACACAAGACAAAGGGGCGCGACACAAGACAAAGGGGACTGCTGTTCTGCTTTTTGCACTGCTAACAGTAACTACTAGAGTGGTAACGTCAGTGCTGGAAACTTCCTGGCTCTTGTGTTTTATATTGTTTGATGTCTTATTCTGAAATATTTTTTAATTTCCTTTTTTTGGCATCATTTTTGCTCATTTACACAACGATTAAAGGGTACATAAGTGTCTTCAAGCGACTTTATCACCTGTACATGTTATTTACTGTAATATATTGACCAAAGACAAAGTATCAATGCATTATCAACCAATATCTAAGTCCGAGCTGTTTCTGTGTTGATATGTTTTGAGGAAATACAAAAATATTTTATATTTTATATTTACATCACAGTAATGGCTAACCCTTGTTTTAACAGGCCATTCAAAACGCAAAGTAAAAACTAAGGACCACCTAAGAAACACTTCAGACTGGGTGAAAACAAAATCGCAGTAGGCTATATAATTCTTTCTGTATTTTTCCTCCAGCATCATGAAGATCCATTTAATTGTATTTTCACATTTCATTTTCAATGCAGATACAAATATGCAGAAGTTATAAAATTCTTGTGGTCAGTTTGCTTTTATGTATGTTAGAATTAAATCAAATCTACAATAACTAAATGACTATAGACGCCTTTTGATAGGTAAATGCCAAATATTTTCTTTTTTTCCACAGAAAACCTTTTAACTTCCTGTTGTTTCTCTAGATAAGGACTTTAAAGGAAACTATTACAATATTTGGAGTGCCCAGACAGCAACTGTTTCATAAAAGTGAACAGATATTCTAATCCACTGACAAGCCCTTGTCAAGGACACTAGTTATTTCAAGTCAGTACAACTGTGTGAAATAAGTACACATAAATACATCCTTCTGTGGATCTAAGTAGGTAAAACATAAAAAAAGCCATGAACAGCCTACACACAAAAAAACCTGTCCCTTATGGTCAGTTCTACCATTTCCAATTTCTCCACAAATATTTAAAACAATTTTCCCTGATTATATATGTTCAAATCTTTGAGACACTTTTAAAGAAAAAAAATAATTCAAGGAAATATCCAATTTTAGGTCCTTGTGTTTATAAGTGGCTGCTTTGAGGAGAAAAAAAATACTCAAAACAATTATGGAGCTTCTTCCTTTTTTCTAGCAGACCAATACGAGAACCACAATATTACAGATATGCCTCAGCTACTGCTTAATTATGGAACCAGACTTATTTATAAATCGATTTGACAAAAAATTCTTTTTTTCATTATTTTTGCCAGCAATTTGAACTTTAAACTGACTTTTTCCTAAATCATACGGAAAGATGAAAAGTATTTTAAATGCATTAGACCAATGATTTGCTACCTAGAACAATAATGTTATGAATTTTTTACCAGAGTCTATTTTTTAAATGCTGGAACTGAGAAAGCAAGCAAAATATAAAAAACTCTCAGGAGGAAAGAGCTGAGGCAGAAGAAGCAGCACTGCAGCCAAGAGCATTCTGAACTGTAAGAGGGAGAGCTAAGCTCAGAAAACAGGGCTTCAGCAAATTTCGTTCTGTGCACTGTAAGGGGGCTTCTCAGAAAAGTAACTCATTTATGAAGACACCAGAAAACATGCATGTCATTTGGCAGAAGGAAGGTCAACACATGAAAAGACCATGAGAGGGAAAGGAAAAAATTTCAAATAGCATCACGAAAAAGAATTGTGCCCAGCTACACTGTAATTTAACTTTTCAAACAATGCCTTCTGAGCCAGTACTGGGTTTTGGAAATGGTCATTGTAATGGTCATCCATGAGGCCTACGATACTAACATTCGAGTCATATATTTAATAGAAAAGAAAACCCACCTCTGGGACAAGTTATGATGAAAGATTTTTCTTCACGATACGTCCTGTATGCATTTCTGGTGGACTCTTCAGAAAAAAGGCTGTGTAGCTTCAAAAATACAGCTTACTGCTAATTTTTGCCATCCAATTATCAACAATTCGTCATCTTTTACATATCCACAGCAAGACATCGACTATGTTGTAACAACTTGTCACTGAGTGTACCAGTGATTTTCTCCATCTTGCTCTAGGTGACAATTTTGCCTTATAATAATGAATTTAAATATAAACGGAACCTTACTTGCAGCATGTTCCTCTTCTTTGCACAACTTGCCATTAAGTATTTCCAACACATTGTTCAGGGTGTTTGTTAAAGATCTATGGAGTTCTTCCAGTAAGGCAGTCACCATTCTTTTCAATTTCTTATAAATGAGCCTTTTCAATCCAATTTGCCTTACACTGGATCCTGACAGGTAAGGCACTTACAGGATTTTCTATGACTTCTGATTTAATAGATACTGCTAAAACAGTTCAGTGACCTCAGCGCTCAGAACCCTTCACAACTCTAGTAATGAGACACATTTTGGAAACCAGAGCAGCTATGCACATATCACACAGTACATAAAATCAGAGTAAGTTAAGCAAACATATTGCTTCACTTAACTTTAGTTGATGTTTAAGGTAAAAAGTGATTTATGAAACAGACAACGGAAAGCTTTATGAAGATGTATATACTCAGAAGTAGCTGAAGAACACTGCAGAAGTTTGCAGAGCTTCACCTATTTTGTTAATGATTTAAGAACAATAAAACCAATGCAGAAACAACCATCAGGTAATTTGTATCTTCTTGCTTTAAAATTACACCCTAAGAAATTCAGATGGACAAGAGTTCATCATATGTAATGCTAACACTGCAGGATTCACTATCCATCCCAAGTTCTAGAGCTTCACTATACCTTTTTTCATCTCTTTCCCGTAGTTAGCGAATCTAGTCAAATGGCACTGTAAAACTGTCCACTAACAGATCCCGAAATGTATCTTGTATCATGAAAACCGCTCTCTACTCAAGACTTAAATCTTTTATTAAATAGAAAACAACTAATAATCCCTATCTCAAAAATTGATAGCCTGAATATTGTGCCATATTGACTTCTCTGTTCTTGACATTTAACCTCAGAATGGGTAATACAGTAACTCGCACCTATGTCCTATCAAAATAAATACCACGCCCTCACACAACTTCTTTATAACCCACTTGAGCTGACCACTGGCTAGCAACCAGCTCCATCTGCCTGTCAGGACTTCCTGCAGGTGGGGTACACCCCTAACAGCTTGTAGTTATTCTGATGCGTGCTTGCAATAGAAGCAGATTTTAAAGGCTGAGCAAGACACTCATTTCAGAAACAAAACATAGGCTTTCCCAGACACACTAACAAGAACAGTGGAATAACACATATTTCCACGTCTTGGTTGCTGCAGAAAACAGATTACACTAACCTAAATGAAACTCCAAATTGAAAAGAAACAGTGTCCAGAGTAAATTCTCACAGCCAGAATGGCCACAAAAAAACAAGGCAAACTAGTTCTAGCTTAAGCTTTCCTGGCTATGTGTTATTTACTGCCATCTCTCACTTCAGCACATATTACATTTGAAAAATAAAACTGATCAACTAGCGCAAAAAAGACTACAAGAACAGAAACGCAGAACTAAGCAGTCACAAGATGAAACCAAACATTTCAAAAAACGTGTTGAGAAGACAAAACAGGAAGCTTATGAGAACCTTTTTACTGAAGCTTCAGTTTTGCAAAAGTTCTCCAACTTTCAAATGGGTTTAATATGTTTCTGACATACTGTATTATTTGATGCATGTGCATTCAGATGTTCCACACATTTCCAGTTTGCTAATTTTCCAAATTCAGCCTTTTTTTACTTAAGATGATCCAACTGGATGTAGAATCTTACCAATTCTGTCGCTACTTCAGTCATGTGATGACCATGTTTAACTCACAAATCTTTTTCTAGCAAAATTAGGAACTCAGCACTGACATCAAAAACATCTTTCTCTTGTCAAACTTAATTTGGATCTGAATATCAACAAGTTTTGGTCAGTGCATCTGACCAACTCATTGTCTGTCTTTCCAAAGAGAATCTTCATTGCCTTCGTGAAGTCCTGCCACCACCTGCCACTGCTAGCTGCTGCGTCCTTCCTTCTATGCCCACAGCACCTCATAACCACAGTGGTTGTTCCACCTCACCCATTTTCTATGCAGTATTGAACCGAGTCACAATAAAACTCCTTTCTCCTATTGATATTCCTCACCATTAGCACACCATGGCTGCTATGTCACCTGTGGCCCTACACTGGGCTCAGGAGTCACGTCACTTCTGCAGTGAGTTTCTGACGCAGCGTGACACCCCCTGGCAGTCACATCATCAGCTGCACTATGTCATACTGCACCTGCGTGGTACTTCCTCCATTGCCCTAATGCCAGCCCATCCTAACTCCCAGCCCAACGTCCCACTGCCGCTGCACTCTGGAAAGCCTGTTACTTCACACCACAAGCTGCTCCCTTCCTGCCAGCCTGAGCTGTGTCAGCAAAGCCAACTCCTGCTGGTGCCGCGGCTTGAAGGAAAGGGCTTTGCTCTGTCACACCACGAAGACCCCACCAGGGATTCAGGCTCATAGGACACTTTCCAGCCCAACGTGAACTCCAGGAGTAGGACCACATCCCCTCCGGCCTCCCCCGACTCTTTTTCGGGGCCACCACCCCCAGCTCTGCCCTCACCTTGACGTGAGGCCCATCCACTGCCTTGGTCGCCAGCCCCTCCACCAGGTCGCCCCTCAGCTCCACCAGGAAGCGCAGCCCGCCCTCGAGGCGGCCCAGGTGCTGGAAGAGACCCCGGTACTGGGGGTTCAGGTAGTAGCGGAGCCGGTCCTCGGCCTGCAGCAGGGCTCCCAGCTCCCTCTGCTGCTCCCGGGCCTGCAGCACCTTAGCGCTGAACTCTGCCACCCGGCTGTGGTCCACGCCGAAGTCGCGGGCCAAGCGGGTGAGGAGCTCGGCCCTGCGCGGCCCGGCCTCCAGGGCGCGGTAGTACCGCATGAACTCCGCGCTGCGCAGCTCCGCCGGAGGCGGCGCCTTCTCCTTGGTCTCGTAGGGCGGCAGCGGCGGCACGGAGCGACTCAGCAGCTCCTCCATGCCTGCGCTGCCAGAGCCCGCCAGGCCCCGGCGCGGGCCGGCCGCCACCGAGACGCAGCGCAGCCCCCGCAGCACCGCCCAGGGCCCGCGCAGGAGGGGCCGCGGGCGCAGGCTCGGGCCGAGGCGGCTCATCCCGCACCTGACCTCCTAGAGGCACGAAACGCTCACCGCCGGGGCTAGGCCGCGGCACCGCCTACGGAACCGCAGCGGGCGTGCTGATTGGCTGGCATCACAGACTCGCCAATCGGAAGCGAGAAGGCGAAGCGCATGAGAGTGTGGCAGTGGTTGGAGGGGCGCTGCGGCCGCCATCTTGAGTGTGGCGCGCAGACGAACGGGCCCTTGGTCTGCCTCTTCCAGGGGCACTACCTTCTGTGCTTCATCGTACAAAGCTTTTCTCTCCCTCAGGGCTCATCCCTCCAGCCTTCACTGTACAACCCAATGGTTCCTGGGTCTTTCTCACATGGTGCTCCCATTTTCCATGTTCACTGCTGTTCCCTCACAGCCTGTCTGTGCCTGAGGGAGAGGCCTGAGGCACAAGCTGATCATGTGGTAGGCCAAGCTCCACGGTGAGCCCATGGCCCTGACAAAGAGACTTTGGATGGCATCATGGATAATGCTGATTTAAGACTGGTGGCATCCAAAACAGTTTGCCCCATGGTCTTTAAGGGAATTAACCTGTTTGGGCTCCTGGAAGCAGGCTAGCTGCTTGCTTGAATGGCTGAGCAATGTGGGTACAGGGGTTATTTCGCAGCCCCAGGAAGCCCGAGCCAGGGCTGATGACATCTGTTCAGTCTGAAATACGTATGCGAAATTGCACAAATTCAATGGTGTAATTTGAGAACGTAGTCCTGATAGCAGTGTGCCTTTTGGAACCTGTAGAAAAAGCCTCCGGTGGTAAGCCGAAAGTCCTCTAAGCACGGCAGGACTATTCATGAACAAAGTTAAACATACACACACTACTTATACGTTCTGTAAGTCCAGTCTTAAAAAGATGTTTTTGTCTCTTTTTGACAGCCCATGTGCTCTATCCTTGTTATTGTTACATGCCCATTAAATAAAGCAAAACACATAGGTCAGATTGATGTCCGTGAGATTAGGACTGAGCAGCAATTGTCCCCACTTTGGGAAGCACAAGCAATTCTTGATTCTCCACAGCTGAAGTAAGAATGGAGGACAGAGTCAAGCCCTCTCTACCAGTGAATAGAGAAACTAAAACAGCACTACGATTGGTGCAAAATCTAATTAAAAAATTCTAGAACAATATTCTAGAGCTCCCAAGGAAAAAAAACATTAAGCAATGTCAGCAGTGTAGCACTGGAGAACTGATAGTCATAAGCTTAGAAACCCTTAAGGGAGGGAAATGTGACTCAGAAGGATTACAATATATGAAAAATACTTTAAAAAAAAAAATTGAATTCCAGAGGCAATGAATTACATTTCAGAAATTCCGTTAACAACTTTATAACTTCATTTTCAGCAAAAGTAAAAACCCTCAAAGGTTGGCTGATTAGTCCTTTTATTTCGCCTCTAAAGGAAACAGGCTGCCAGCTTCCAAGTCAGATTCACAAGCTAATATTTTCTAAGACAGAGGAATGGGTAAAGACTTTCACCAAATAAAGTGATGATATTTGTATGTGCACTGTTTATAAACAGCAGTACTACAGTTTTAAATGGGTATCCACTAACTAAGCACCTTTTTCCGTTTGAAAACCAAAATAAAATGTTTTTAAGCAATGCTCCATAACAAGCGGTGGAAAGATTTTTTTTACGTCAGGGCAGCTAGAAGTAGAACTTTTTCTTCTGTACGCCTAATAATTATCTTTAAACTGCTATATTTGTCAGATACATGACAACATAGTAAACCTCTTTACAAGCCATGATTCAGATTTGATTAACATAAGCCTAAAATTTGTGCCAAAAGACTGTTTGAGCCTAGATAGTCTATCTGGATGTTCTAGTTAGTGTACATCAGCTCCTGAAAACAGTATTACAAAATGGTTGCTTCTGACTCACCAGACAGAGACCTAAAGCCTTACATATATAGTTATCTACAGGAAGACATGACTCCTTGGTGTCTCAGGACACTTGTTTAACTGTGAGTAGATAATGTTAAATCAAAGCATTAAGTCATTTACAAAAATGTAGGGAGCCTTATGTACCAGTTCAGTTTCTGCATGATTCAATGATTCTTGGAAACTTAAAGAAGCTCAAGACTGAGGTGTTAGTCCAGGGAGGGTGGCGATGGAAGTTGAAGGCTTACGACCTTCAAGGAAACAATCAGCATTTCTCAGGATCAAGTCCAATGTTTCTGGCTTTTAAAAATCCTACATAGGAATCCTTTCTATGCTTTTCATTTTGATAACCCTCTCAGATTGGCCTTGGTTATTATTCTCAAAATAACATAGTTCTCTTGCGCAACCCACAGGCCATTATAAACTAGCTACCTATATTGTTCATCTACAAGAAAAAAACATCATGATGTAAGTTATAATGCTTTGAGAGGTAAGAGATTTCTTTTGAAATCTTCTACTGCTTCTTTTTGTCCCCTAGGGAAAACAATTATGTGCTTCAGCTGCTGCTTCAAAAATGAAAATAAGTCTCATTGTGTCAGGACCTGAGGGCACTAATAGGCCTTAATGGTCCTGACTGGCTTCACCTGGGGTCTCCTCTCACACCCTCCCATGGGTCTGGGAACCACATTTTGACTAATCCTGGGGGGTTTCAGTCCCCTTCTGAGCTATGCTGTAGGAGTGTGGGTCTCCAGCTCAGCCAGAGCTCTGCCTGTGCCTGGTTGTGGGCCTTTCTGATCCCCATCTGCAGACCTGTTTCCTGGCCCGACCTTGGATCTGCCTTGCGGCCATGGACCTGCCTAGCCATTACTGCGCTGCGTCTGACTCTCGTTGCTGTTGTGGGGCCTTATCCTGACTCACGTTCCTGGTGCGACCTTACAGTGGGGATCTACATGTTGATCTGGACTCTTGGTTGCACCTGGCTGCTAACGAGGCCTGCCCTGCTCACCTTGCTCAGGTGTGGGGGGGCTCTTACTGTCTTTAGCTCCTTGACCTGGGGGGAGCTGCTAACCTCTGTTGCTCCAAAAACTTGTCTTCATTGGAAAAGAAAGACTTGGCTTAAACTCAGGATGCTTGGAAATGAATTTGTAATAGTCTTAAAAAGTGAAGCGTTTTCTTGGCTTTGTTGAAAATGGAATATTATTGTCAGAAAGCTGGAGACTGAAAGAGACTAATTATACTTTAGTAATTATAACTTTTGTCTCCAAGCAAAAAGACAAGCATAAAAAGGATGGTAAGTCAATCTGATTTTTTTTTTTCTCTTTTTAATCAGTTCAAATGTTAAGTGAAAATAAAGAAGATAGCCTGGATTCTCTGCTCAATAATTCCTCTGTAATTAAGATAGACTGATTTATGCTGGGTGTGAATACAGTCCTGTGGATTTCTTCTAGCATTTGCACTTATGTGTGTGCAAGTGTATGTAGGAGTCTTAAATGAAGAACAAACTGTGCTATTGTTAAAAAGAATAGCAGAACTTCCATTAACTTCACAGGAAAGAAGATGGAAACAGGCATTTTCAAAAAAGCCTGTGTTTGTAGCTGTTCATCCTAGGGAGATTTATAAAGCAATGTTACTCCACACCTGCCATAAGGGTATCGTGACTTTTATTCTTGTGTGTAGTAATCAGGCATGTGCACAAAATTTCTTTTTCTAAGCGTAGGTCTCAAATTAAAGTTTTTTTTTTTAAGTATCTACTAGAGAATATTAAAAACACTTAACTATTTATTTTATTGAAAAACAGCCATTTTCAGTTTGATATTAAGGAAAGAGCTGAGATACGATAAAAAGGCCTCTTCCCCTGTTTTTCTTTCAAGGTTGGTGAACTAGCAGTGCTTACAGTGTCATAACACAGTGGCAAGCTGTGTTGCAAGCTCTAAATGAGTTTGGTAATGGCTTTGGAAAGAGTTTGTAAAATGACTTTAAATGAGAGAGTATCCTGTTTTGAAGATTTGATAAATCTCAGGAGGTATTATTGGAAAAAAATGCTGCTGTAGTTACTTAGTAAAGAGCAGCATCTTTTCAGCTTTCATACTTGGCCTTCAATTATTTAGGCCCTCCAGATAGGCAATTCTTTGTGGCAATTTTGAGGCTTGTTTTGTTACAACTCCCAAAGCTCTCTGTTTAAAATTAGATAGCAATGTTCAATTGCCAGAGCTGTAGCCAGTGTTCAGCTTTAATCTTAATTTTAGATAAATGAGATATTGTTTTATAGAATTATCTGGCTTTAAACACATGAGGCTTGTACACAGGCTATAGACTAAACTCTTTGCTCTCAAGTGAACAATTTTGTTAGAGCTTCGTTGTAAGGCTAGCTGAGTTCAACGTTTTCATTTCTGATTCTTCAGATCTTCAGATACTTGTTTAATTTGCCTGCAGTGAGTAGTTCAGTAGGTAACAAAATGAATTACTGAACAGGATAGGTGTCTGTCTTTAAGATCAGATCATGGTAACATTTGTTTCAAGTGATTAATCTTGCTGTATTGAGTAGTTCTCTGAAATAATGATTATAAAGTTAAGTTTTTTTTATAGGTATCTGAAGAATCAGAGCTTTCATGATTTAAAAAAAAAAAAAAATCTTGTCTTGCTAGTTCTGCCAACTTTAAGAATATAATATTTGTAGCTGTCAGTAGGCTGAGTACATGTCTCAAACTCAAAGTTTCTTTTTTCCTTTTAAAAAAAAAAAAGGAAAAATGTTCTTGATTCTAAGAAAAGTCTTTAAGATTTTAGTCTATAGTTAAAATGAATGTGATACTTTTATTTTCGGTCACGGGTACTAAATACAATGTTGAAAGTTGCTAATGTACAGATGAACATTGATTTGCTTTGTTATTTGGTGCTTGATTTTGCTCTTACAGAATTTGATAGCAAGTAAAAATGGAATCTGGTAAATGAGTGTGTGTATGTACTTCATCCTTGTCACCCCAGAATCCTTGTAATTAGCATGGAAATTGGCACCACACAAGCTTAAAGCTGCTTTTTTTTTTTTTCCCTCCCATTTATTCTGGGCTCATGAGAAACAGGAACAAAGCTCCATCTTCTATTGGTAATTAAATTCTGTTCTAGTATGAAAAATAAGATAGATATTTGTTAGACAAAGTTCCTTCCACCACCACCCCTTACAAATTGTCCTTTTTTTTTACTTTTTTTTGTCTCTTCCCAACTTTTGAGAAGTCTTAGTTGACAATTCAGGTTTTAGATAGTACATCTATTAGTATTTACCCCGTTCATTCGGTTCCTTGATACTAGTTCTTGTTAAGGCTTAGACGGCACGCTAGAGGAAAATGAAGCCAAAGGCCTAAGCAGATGCTTTTACTTAAGTCTGGCTCTAATGCAAGGTGGGCAGAGTCCTGCAGGACAGCATATGAAGCTGTAATCTTTTGTGCATTAAGCCTTTATGCTTATAACACATCATACGATACAGTAGCAAATTCTTCCTTATATTAGTTATTTCTAAACTGATGATTGTCATTTTTCTTCTTGTTGCTGAGCCACTTTTTTTTTTTTAACAGTTGTGTGAATTTTGATGACAAAGCAGTAAGTTCTTAAATCGCCTCGTATCCTGCAGAAACAAGGCTGGATGTAGGAGTGAGAAGCTATCTTTCAGTTTTCCTGCTTGTAGTGAAAATTATTAGATTTTTAAACATAATGAAACAGAGGTTATCAAGAAGGGGAAGTCGCATGCTCCAAAAATGGAGGCAATATGTAAACCACTCTGTGTTTTATTCATGTGCTTGGTCACAGAAGTTGAATGAGAAATGTAATGAAATATTTGGTACTCCTGGAGGGAGGATGTACAGCTTTACATCTCTCGTGACATGGTTTTAGATGTTGAGCTGAACTCACCTGCGCTCTAAGTTAGTTTGTGAAACAGCATAGGATACTATGTGAATTTTCTACTTTTCATTGCTTTCTTCTTTTTTTTCCTCCATCATAAAAGACTAAATGAATAGCTCCATACAGCCCAATGAGCCTGAGTGAGCTCTGCAGTGCTCAGAGCAAACCGTGACCTGAAGCACTGACAATCGAAGCATTTTTATTGTAGTAGAGGCCTGATTTCCTGTAACTGGATTATGTGCTGTTATGTTGTCCGTGAGTGAGTTTGCCATTGCCCTGGATGACCAGGCTGTCTCTAAGTCTCTAATTAGAGTGATTTCTGCTTGTTTTTTATTTTTTTTCTATCCCCCTCCAATTCAGCTTCAGGCGTTTGCTCAGTTAAAGGATTTACTAGGTCATATAAGGAGCAGTTCAAGATGCAACGTAGTTATTTACTCTGTAAGTTTTTCTTCTTCTACAGTTGGTATTTAATGCTGCAGGGATAAGTGCAGGCTGGCTGTTATGATCAAATGAAAATCTATGTAGTCTCTTCTATGCTAAAAATATTCACTAGTTTTAATAGAATAAAGCAAATATTGGGAAATTAAGAGAAGTAGCAATTGCTTTACACAGCATGGAACTTGAATATTCAGGAAACAGTGGTTTTGAAATCTTTAGGTTTTATATCAGTGGCAATGAAAATAATGTTTTGATATTATTGTCTTCAACTGACTTGACTTTTATGTTGCTGGAGTTTCCTAGAAGAAGTTTTCTATTGGAATAATTGTGGTGCTTAGACTCGCCTCTCTTGTGCCACAGTGACTTGCTGTGTGACATGGAAGCAGACAAAGGGTCGTATTTCATAAAGTTACTGGAAGTCGAATCACATGTGTAATGCTAAAGATGCACTGAAGTGTTTGCAGTGTTTAGTTTGTGTATAAAACCAATAATACCAAACTTGCAAGGATGTCAAAACTTATGATACCAGCGTATTAATCTTTGTCAGCAACTCTAAAGGCCTCTAAAAGCTCATTTCTCATTGATGTCTCTGCCTTATTCTCATGGTTAATGTATATATTATATCATGTGTGTGTTTGTGTGTATATTTCCACATGTAAAGTGCCAGTGAGGAGATGGTGATGCTAATTTTTGTCATTTCTGTTGTTACTATGTATTTGCTACATACTATTTGCTTAGCTTCTTAAAGTTACTACAACTGTAGAAAGAAAAAAAATAGGTGTTTTGTCAGCCAGTTAATCTAGCCTTTTTAAATGATTTTTGCAAAGGAGCTATCACAGGTGAGTAGGAAATCAATATTGATTAGCTTCTGTTCTTCTGCTGATCTCACCAGGTTACTCCCATAGTCAGTGAGGGGAGAGGAGCTCTTTCAGAAGGTAACTAAATGTGTTCATCTCTCTTCACTGCCAGTGGAGAGATCTTGGTGCCAGTAGTCAACGTTACCCACGCAAACGAGCTATCGTTTATTCCCCTTATGCCTTCATATCGCAGGGCAAAGACTGCAGCAGGTCACAGTCATGTCTCACGGGCAGAGGACAGAGCCTTCACTGAGCTCTGGAGGAGGCTGTGTCAGGAAGGCAGTGAAAGCTGCTCAGCTTGAGCAGCACTGGAGGTATGGACCTGTAAGCCATGGCCCAGCGGGCACCAGAGTAGCTGTTGCTAAACACTTAAATCTTTCTCGCTTAGTAAATTGGCTTTCCCTGCCAAAAATTGATCATGTTCTAGTTTATGTACCAAGGTATCCTGGAGGTTAGAAGTGCTTTGGCACGCTGACTTCCAAGAGTTGCAAATAATTTTGTCAGGCTCTAGCTAATTTTTCCCTATCACAGAAGCCCACTACAGTAGTTCAGAATTGGCAGATGTCAGTGGCCTGTCCCTGTTGCCCTTTATGCTGCGTAGTCATCACAACAGTTTTACCTTAAGGTCTGCACTCTGTTTTACGGTGGACGATATTTAGGCACAGTCTTGCGTTCAGTAACACCTTAATGTAAGGCAAGGCCTTGGTTTTGAAATATGAGGAAGCCTTCAAATGAATGATGAAAATGTTGAATAATGAGGTGATGGCATAACTGTAAGCTTGAGCAAGTATCTCACACCAGCAAATACTTGAATTTTGAATGAAACTACTCATTGTGCTGTCATTAAAAAAGAAAAGTGAAAACCAGATGCTACTATGTCAATCAGTCCAAGGGAGAGCTCCATCAGAATTAAATTTTGGCTATGATGTAGTCTGTACTTCTAGGCGTGAATTTTTGAGCCTCGCTGTATACAGCTGATGTAAGTGATGTATACCCATGAGATTTGTGAGCAGAGATTGAAGCGTAAATGTCTGTGCCTGGTTTTAGGGGGAAGGGGAGTTTTCTGAATTTTGTGTGTGAAAGTACTGTTGTGCCATTACTTAAAGATCTAAATGCAGCTGGAGTAGACTTCATAGTTTTCATTTAAACTTTTATTGATTACTGACCCCAAAGAAATTACCCACAAACTGGAGCATGAAAACCAGTGCTGTGCAGAGGTGTATTTCATCTATATGATAGTAAATATAGTTATACAAGAGGGAGAAGAATCTTAGGGACACCTGTCAGATGCTGCAGACGGCTTTTTGCAAATACTGCGCTGGTGGGTGGTGAAATCTCCGAAGGGTAGGAAAAAAAGAGTCAAGGCCACAACCTCAATTTAAAGCATAACAAAATTAGAAATTGAAAGGATTTGGGAGGGAATGTTCCTCTTAGGATGAAATTGCAATTTTGCATCTCTTGATACGCCAGTGTATTTCTGCCCCTGTAATTGAGTGCAGTACTGAGAATGTACTGTGTTTCTGGTCCTCGTTTTTGCAGTGGGCAGGGACTGGGACTGATAACTTCTCTGGCTTTGGCACTGCAGTTGTGGTGCAGGATTTGGTCTGCAGATGCACACAGTCAGTGTTTGTAACTGAACATGAGTTAATGCTGAATGCGTGCTTAATGAATTCACAGAATCACAGAACGGTTGAGGTTGGAAGGGACCTCCAGAGATCATCTAGTCCAACCCCCCTGCTCAAGCAGGGTCACCTAGAGCATGCATGTGTTCAAAGGACTCGGGTGTGCCCTGGGTATTTGCATTGATAATCGAGTGGTCTTTCTTCCTACGAATGCAGGATTCGCACCTACCCAGAAGCACCTGGCTTTGTGTGTGATCAATGTACTTGTATTATCTTGTTATGAGTGGTGAACAATATAGATACTAGAGGCTGAACCAATGAAATAATCCTATTTTATGTATTAATTGCTGTGCTGTTTTGATGTTTTCTTCAAAGCAGAAGCTTTTATCAGCAGTTTAAGTTGAATTTGTAGGGATTAACAAAGATTAGTACAAGAGTTTTTTTTTAAAAAAAGTGTTGTGTAATGCTTTGTATAATCAGGAAGAGAAAACAATTGGTAATCTGCAATTTAATCTTTGTATGTTATTTTGATTATTAATAGAATTGTACTTCCAAATAATTAATAAGCAAATGTCTATACTGGAGATGAGTTGTAAGAAGAACAACTGAATTTGTCACCTGTGTGATATTCTGGCTGGGATCAGAACATGAATAGCATCCATGTTAGGAAGCTGTGTATCTCTGGAATTGCTAAAGATCTTTGGAAGTGGCATTCGAGGTAATTATTTGTGTGAAAGAAGAGGAAAGAAGGCTCAGTGTTGTGATTCTTTCATGGATATTTTCTTACTGCTTATTGGAAGCGTTTGTTAAATTTTTCTTTTCATTGTCTGACTTCATCACCTGCAACTTGAAGTGCAGTGGTTTATTCTGTGGTTACTGTATCTTGTGGACTCTAAGGAGGAGATGTGTGAGAGCATACAAATTCACTTAACGTTGGCTGGTTGGGTTGTGTGTCACTGTACAAAGACAATGTAGATAGTAGTATCTTTTTTTTTTAAACTCTAGGACTTGCTCTGTATACAAGCTTCCTACCTTTTCTACTGTTGGGCTTACCTTAAACAAGTATTTCTTATTTGAAACACCCTTCCTATTTGATTTATATATATGTATGTGTATATATGTATGTGTATATGTATGTGTGTGTATATATATATATACTCGCATACTAGCAAGATGTGATGGTGTAACGGACTGGTAAAGCATGAAGACCTGTAAATAAAGGAACTGTTTTGTCTTATTAAATTTGTGCAAAAAAATATATTGAGAGAATGGTTTCATACACTATTAGAGTATTTCCTTGCTGTAGCAGGTATTTTTATGACAATGTTTCCAATTTAATGTTTTTAATTTATCAAGCATAGTTCTCTCCCTGTAGCTTTGTCAGTCATTTTTTAAATGAGCTAAAGGTTTCTTCTTTGCTTTGTAATTATTCCACAGATTAATATTTTCTAAAAGGGCTCATTTCTATGCCTCAAATTAAGCTAGTTCTGTTTCATCTTTTTTAATTACTCGTGTAAGTAAGAGCCATAAACCCATGGCAGAGAACAAATTAGAAAAAAATAAAAAAATTAAAAAGGTGGGGGGAGAGAGGTGGTGGTGGCATCTATTTGGCTTCCTTAGTAATAAATTGGTTAAAACTCTTCAGAAGCAGCCCCTACAAAGGAAATATTAAGGAACTTAACAGCCTATATGTAGTTATGAAAAGAACATAAAGTTTTCAGACAGTAGTCTCATCAGGATCCCAGTTGTAAACAGTCTGGAGTGTACCCACTTAATTATATGAAAACCTGGCATGGTGCTCTGGGGAAGAATTAAAAATGCTAAACCTGCATCCCACACTGAAGTGGAATATTTAATCAAGTCAAAAGCTTCATTGCACCCTATAGCAAGCCAAGTTAAATCTAGGCTGTTAAATATTTTATTAGTGTTGGTGTTCATTCTAGCCATATATCAGATCATGGTAACAACAACAGAAGTATTTCTTTCACTTAGACAGTGTAAGTGTTGAGAGTTGCATATGATGGTTACTATGGAAAGTGGCCTCCAGGAAAGCTGTGCTTGAGCGAGGAAGTGGCCCGTGCTGAAATGTGTTAAGATGGTCTGGATGCTATACAGGAAAGAACAATTCATAAATGTGTACTGTTCTTTTTACATTGCTAGGTGCCATCAAATATATTAACGTATAAAAAAGGGAGCATTGTAGTAACCCACTGACACAGGCTGTTTTTACTCAAGCCCAAGGACACTTCTAAGGAACAGAAAAACTAAAAGAAAAATCATGTTTTTTTCACTTAAAAACAAACTCAAATAACTGAAAAATATAGGTTTTCTGGTATGATACCTTTGAAGCCAGTCATATTAAAATTATTTAAGCTTGTATTTAACCTTTTTTTAGCACGCAGTGCTTTGGCTAGCTAACTTTGACAAAAAGCAGGTTTGTCCTGCAGCTTGGCAAGTACCACACATACCTCTATTAGCTATAAATTATTTGTTATGTGTTCGGTGTTTTATGATGCTTGCAGCAGAGGGCCACCATAAAAGCAGTTAGACACACGGTATGTCAGAAATACATTTTTCATACTTTTTGAAATCTAGGACATTGTTTAGGGATTAATGCATGGCTGTGTGCCATAAAGTAAAATGACAGATAGCTATCTTCTTCCTTAAACGTTCATTACAAAACGTACTGAATTCAGGTCTAAATATTTCTAGACACTAATGATAATTACAAACCCACTGTTGTCTTTGGCAGTTTAATTTTCCACTCAAAGCTTATATGTATTAATAGCTTTTAGTAAAAATATAGCTTAGTTTAAGCAGCGTGTAAGAGGCCACAGGTACCAATAGTATACGCAGATTTCTAGTGACTTTTTTTGAGATGTTATTCCATTGACCCCCCCGTAAATATAAATACTTTAGAAACGCCGGCTAATTGAAAGTACAGTGAAGTTATAGGTAGCTGAAAACAACACAAACCTAAGTCCCAGCCTGGCCTTTTACTGTATTATCTGATTCTTTTTCCCACAAGCTAAACATAGGTTTGGGGCCAGGAATTAACACAGGCATTATTCTTGTGTCCATAGATGTTTAATTTATTAAAGCAGAGTTCATCTTGCCTTCTGAAGAAGGAAATCAATAATGTCTTATTATCCCGTCACTTGATGCCTTTTGAAACGACCTTCTTGCTCCAATGTTCTTCATCAATGAAGCCTCCAGTGTTGCTCCTTCACGTCTGTAACCTTTCTAAACCTAAAATGACCTCTTGTTTATTATGTTCTACAGAATAAGAGTGAATACGGGGAGGGGGGGAAGATTCATTACCTCATCTGGATAATTATGAATACCATATTAAATATTCCTCTGACTTTTCTCCTTTCAGGCGTGAATGGTTCCCTTTATTGCAGCCCCTGAGGCATGTCCACATGAGAAGTGTAGCTGTTTGCTGATTTCAGAACTGTTGGGATTTGCAGCCTGGGTGATATCTAACCATAGAGCTGATTTCCTAGCCCTGACACTTTAAAGTTTAGCTCATTAACTGTGTAACTATTGGCCCTCTTGTACTCTTATATTTGTTAATACCATGATTTTCAAATTCCATTGCAGTTCTGTTATCTTGTTGCCTCTGTTGTTTTAATTGACTTTTTTACCTTGTGTCCAGTTTAAACAAGTGCTGTGGAGAATAAATGCAGTGGCAGCCCCAGCATTTCTATTAGTGTAGGCTGACTCTATTTTATCAGATATTTCATAAGTTATTGTAATTGTATTTAAATTGTATACTTTTCATATTAATTCACTCCTTCATAGTCTGAAAAATTACTTTGTAGACAGGTTATATTGTTAAAGGGTATGAAGCATTTAAACCAACTAAATACTTAATTGTGTACGCTTCTGAACAGTACTGTGTGCTACATGTTTAGAAATAAAAGTAATGTATTTCTGGAAGCCTTAAGTTAGGTAAACAACTAAAGCCCAAGTCACTTATGTAAAGTCATTCACTTAAACGTGTCCCTTTGAGCAGTTCTGTCAGTTTTTGTTCTGGCAGTGGCCATAAACCCCAGATACTTGTTCTTCCCATGCTGTTTCTTGGTTTATACTTGTTTGCTTTTTATATCTCTACAGTGTTAGGAAAAAGGTTGCTAACTTTTTTTCTCTTTGCAAGTTAGAATTCTTTTATGTTCCTGGCTCCCAGAGTTCAAGGGGTAGTTCCGGTGTAGCTTCAGAAGGTTATCACATAAAAAACATCTGCTTCTTCAGAGCCACAGAGGACCTTAATACTTCACCCAAGCAACTGTATTATTTAAAACAAACACACAAACAACCTAAGCAACCATTGCACCTCTGGATCCATCTGTGGCATCTTTTGGCTGTGTGTTGTAGATCAGGGCTTTCATTACTGATATTCTAAATCTGCTCTCAAAATCCGTAGAGCTGGAATAACATCCATGGTTTCTATTGCACTGAACTATTGCAGCGAATGTATTAATAATCGTAAGGGAAGTTCCATTGTTCTCTTAGTAGTATGCAATGGGCTTCCACTGAGTGTTGCTGGCTTCTCTTCAGTTGTCAGTCTGTCTTGATGGAATCAAATTAGCATCAAAAATATCTGTGCCTTATACCTTCATGAATTTGTGTGCATAACTTATTGCTTATCCGCTATGACTAATTAACTTCTACCATAATATACACGTAATGATTTATTTACCTGTATGTTTTTCATCTTTGGGTACTTGATTTTCAAATCTTTTGGTTTGGAACCTGTAATGGTTCTGTATCGTCTGTCACCTTTCCGCTGCCTAACCAAACCTGATGTGGTAAATGCTCTCTCTTTTGCTTGGAGTTAGCAAAACACTAGACCCCAAAGCAAAATCTGTGCTTAGTAGGTGTGAAAAATTAAGTAACTGTTTTGGGGGAGGGTTTCTGATGTCCAGGTATTGTAACTGTTTTCTACCTGTTCTCTGAATTCCATTAAACGTGTGCATGTGGTGTGAGTAAGAGTAGATGGGGTAATAGAATGAACGGTCCTTGGGGGTGGGGGGGAGTGCTAAA
>VXAL01001526.1:860712-939211 GCA_013399475.1 Chauna torquata | reverse complement strand
GGTAGGTCCCCTTGGAATTTGTGTTCACATACATGGGGAGTCAGAAAACTTGAGTCTGGCTCAGAAGAGATATTTATGTATGCTTTATTTTTAACCTTCATATATGGTACTGTAAGAAGATTAGAGCCAATCTGGAAGTTTGAGGTTTAAAAAAAAAGTCTGTATAGCTCTGTTTTGATGATTTTAGTTGGCGCTCTGTCAAATGTAATTCTACTAGTGAGCTGGCTTCTAAACAAAATCTGNTGAAACTTGTAGATCGCAGTTGCCTTAAGGTTATGCAATAATTCAGGATCCAATCCTGAAAGGATAAATATTTCAGTGCATGTAATGGAAGAGCTGCGTGGAACATCTGCTTGTCAATTGCTTGAATTTACTGTGATCAAATACTTAAGAATTTTGATAAAGTGAACCCCAGGAGAAACTATTCATCTTCAGAGTGGTCTTTTGGTTATAATTTTGTGTGTATAGAAACCCTTATTAGTTCACAAATGTAATAGGATCTGCAAAGCATGATGATGTCAATAACTTTGGCAATTCCACTGCAACTAATTTGGGGGCATGAATAATTAAAGGAGAGGCGATTTGAGGATTTGGCATAAAAATGCTGAATCTGTAAATTTTTGAACAATGTGTTATTGCAAATTGCTGGACTTCAGCACACTGCTGGAGTCATCACACAGCACATCTGGCATTGCCTGCCCGTTCAGATGCAAGCTTGTATTCTTCCTGATAACTTGTTGGAAAGACAACTTGAGGCCTAACCATGCCACCTAATTGGGCAGANAAAAAACCCTAAACCTTGAAAGGCGTACATATCATTAAGAGATTTGTGTGTGCGCATGCGTGCACGTGCTGCGGGGGCTAAATGCCAATGATTCTTTGTGATGTTGCTACAGCGTGTTGCTTTCTGCTTAGGCTGTAAAGCATGTTCAAAGATCAGGGAGCTAAATGAGGGGAGAGTCTTCATTAGCACTCATCCCTGTTTTACCTCTGTTTTCTGGGCAGGCACAAAACAGTCTGGCTGGTTCAGGGTTTAGGCAGAACTCCTGGTAAAAAGAAACATAAAAGCTAAAAGGGTGTTGAGGTGATTTGCTATGCAGCTGAGTATGCCAAATACCTCTCAGTCCGCAGAATACGTATCTGTGGAAGCATTGACAAAACAACAGTACTTGGGCTATTTTGTTTTAAAATGTTATTGCACTTATTTTATGCTAAAACACAATTAAGGTTCCAGCTTTACAACCTTTTGTAATAAATTCTTCTTGAGCAAACTTCCAGAGCAGCTGCTTTTTTTATATGTCCATTTAAAAGCTCTTAAACAGACTCCCTTTCAACCTCCATTGTTTATTCAAGTTAACTGCTTCATAATGTGTTTTTGCTCTTCCTTACAAAAAAAGAGTCCTGGGTCACAGATCCTTCCTCATGAATCTGTACGTTCCAGTTCTGGTAGGTTGTGCTACTAAGGGAATTCCTTGGGTGTTTTCCAGCTAAGCTGTGCCACAGAATTTCCCTATTTAGGTAAACCATAGGCAGCATAAATAGCTCTCAAACTCATCCAGAAATCAAATGACCAGTTGAAAACCCTTGTTGTTCAGAAACACCAACACTGTGAACTTTTCAACAATATGCAGCTATTTCTAGTAACATCCCTCTTATGAAGCAGCTTGACATTATTACTGCATGTTGGAGCCAGAGTTCAACCCAGACATCAAAACATCTGTTTATTCATGAAACTTGTAGACCGCAGTTGCCTTAAGGTTATGCAATAATTCAGGATCCAATCCTGAAAGGATAAATATTTCAGTGCATGTAATGGAAGAGCTGCGTGGAACATCTGCTTGTCAATNTAATAGGATCTGCAAAGCATGATGATGTCAATAACTTTGGCAATTCCACTGCAACTAATTTGGGGGCATGAATAATTAAAGGAGAGGCGATTTGAGGATTTGGCATAAAAATGCTGAATCTGTAAATTTTTGAACAATGTGTTATTGCAAATTGCTGGACTTCAGCACACTGCTGGAGTCATCACACAGCACATCTGGCATTGCCTGCCCGTTCAGATGCAAGCTTGTATTCTTCCTGATAACTTGTTGGAAAGACAACTTGAGGCCTAACCATGCCACCTAATTGGGCAGAGATGATTAGAACTTTTTTTTTTTATTTTGAGTGGGACTCCGTCTTTGTTCTTCTTAAAATATTTTATGAAGCACAACAAATTGGAAAGTGTTGCACAAAACACCAGGTCTTTCCAAAACAGGTTTATTGCATCTGCGGCATTTAATCGCTAGTGATGATGGTGTATGTGCCTGTTGAACTTTGCTTTTTCCTGGGACTTGAACTTTCGGTCTGCATCACACCTCACTGTGCTGAAGCTAATGCATCCTGCTGAGATTTGCATGCACTCAGCATGGCAGTACTTTCAGCTATAGAGCACGGCTGAACTGTGTTGTAACTTTTCAGCTGCCCATGATCTGTAGAAATGGGTTCATAGTAAAGGAGCTGTTTCCTGAAGTCTGAAAACAAAATCAATTTGAGGAGCCAGCCGTAAAGCTTAAATCTCAACAATTCTTTAAATATATCAGAAGTTGCCTGATTTCTGCTTGGAACAGAAACAATTGCTAGGGATAGAAAAAAAAATGGACAAAAAAATAAGAAAATAAGTCTTCTAAAACATGTTTCTACAGGCAGAGCTGCATTTATTGGCTGGTATGCTTATGTAATTATTTCATTTGTAAGCGGCCTTTTTCCCACTCTTAAGAGAAACATAACCTCACTGTGCTAGTAAGTCTGTGACATATATTTGTGACTTTTACTGGGTGCTTCCAAAAATGTGATGGAGATCTTGACAAAAGAGGAAAGAAGAAGAGCTGGAGGAAAAAAGATTTAAAAAGTAAAAAGGTCCTTAAATCAGGGAACTGTCAATAGCATCATGCAAACTAAATTTAACAGCTAATTTACTGATGACAGAAATATAATCCATGTAATTCATGCATCTAATATAATCTGTCATTTGCGTTTGAGGAGGAGAGCAAGGCAGCATCTAATAAAATGTAGAAGAAATATGAGTTTGTAAGGTGAGTGACAGAAATGTTCATTACCTCAATTCTTTCCTGTGGTGTTCCTCCCTTTTTCAGGCAGGAATCTTGGGAGTTTGATCCTTATGAAGTACAGAATTATTACATTAAAGGTTATTTTTTCCTTTCTTGTCAAAACTTAAAATTGTTCCAATTCAATACCAACCAAAGAAGGGACAGAAGATTGACTTCATCCCTGTCCGAAGAAAGGAAAGAGGCCATGTGCTGTTTGAGATGAAAGATGTATGTGTAACTCATTTTGAATCTTCATGAATCTTTCCAGACCGTATCCAGACTATGTACTGCATACATATAAGTGAATAAAAGTCTGTTCTGCAGTCTGTGGCAGGTGAGAGGAAATCTAAATGCTATAAAAGACAACTGTAAGCATGTGCTGCTATAAAAATAAATTAATTTTAGAATAATAGTTGCAGCTGGAAATACAAAACAGGAGTGAAGAAACTGCAGGACACTCAAAAATACTTGAAGCAAAACCTAACAGAATACCTAAGTTCCTAGTTTATTTTTCCCGTCACTTTTGTAAATGGCATATGATGATTGGTGATGCTGAAGTCCTAAAGGAACTGTGGTACAGAGCAAATCCTGGGTGTTGTAGTAGCGTAAGTTGTTGTAGACTAATCCCAGTGTAGATAGATCAGAGGTCTTGGTAATCAAGACGCTGACTTCAGGATATTGACTGTAAGCCAAGAAACGAGGGGTACTGAACTAGCTGCTGTAAATCCTGGTTTGACTGATGTTTCATGTTGCACTATGGTTTGGTTTTTGCTCCCTGTAGGCTTTTGGAGGAGTTGGAAAATGCAACAGCCTTACAAAGCTGGTTTCTGTAGCTAGGGAAGAGGTTTGAGTGACTGTTAATGTCATGGCCGAGGGAAGACATGACTCTTCCAATTAAGTGCACCTTCATAACAATATAAAGTAAGAAGCTTCTGTACACAATTGCATGAAAAGAACTTTCTGAAAAATATAAATCTAGTGTAAAATCCTTCTTACTGAGACAGGCATTAGTTCCTGTAAAAACACTTTCTATTTATTATGCTGGCGTTTGGGAGTTCAGAGACACCATAGTACACTGCAGACAATGTGATATTTATGTGATGTGATAAATGCATTTATCCACAGGCGTTTTTTTACTGGCTTAAGAGATACTGTTGATCTGCAAATGGGAAAATGTTCTGTTTGCAGAATAGCCAATGGAGGAAGCAACTTAGTACCTCTGGCTTTTTGTTTGCTTATATTGTAATCCTATGATATTCTTTCGTTAAAGCAAAAGGCTAGCTCTCTTCTGAATTGCATCTATGGTATTTATCAACAAAATATAACGAAGGCAGCATATTGTCTATAAGCTATTTTTCATGGAAGAGACATGGAAACTCTGAACTTGCTTAGAGGTTTTCAAAACCAATGCTTCTAGTTAAGTACTTCTAAGTGCTGCAAACACTAAAATATTTAAGCTTGAATAAGCAGTTCTAAATTTAGTCCCTTTTATTTGAAATATAGTGATGAAACTGGAGACGCTTTGTTTCAGCAAAATTATGAATGTATGTATTTTTTTATCCAGGTTTACATTCGATATTACTTTGGAGAAGAGCTCATTGTTCTAGATCTGCATAATACCTGGTTTTCCACCGTCATAGTCTGATTTTCTGTAAGCTCTTAATTCCTGTAAAAGCATCACTTTTGAACTGATTTCATACACATCTCATTGACTGTTAATCTTAAATGATTAAATGGCCATTGATTTATCAGCATGGTATTTAGGATTCTGAGTGAGGTTTGGGGGTATTCAGTTACAAAAGCAAGCAATAGCTGCTTCAGAGCTGGGAATCCAAGTAGGTAATTAAGGAGGGGGAGAAAAGTGACATGTCCAGTGAAATTATCACTACTTGAAACTCTTCCAACAAGATATGCTCTCATGAGAAAACAGTTTTGCTAAAAAGGAAACTTCCCATAAGTACATACCAACTTCAGTAAAATTTAGTTGTGAAAGAAAAGTTGAAATGAGATGTTTCAATAAATGTCAAAACACTTCATTTCTGGAAGAGAATTTCTTGGATTTTTCCAAGTGTGTTAATTTTTATACTATGCATTTTAAAATGTAATACTGAAATCAAATGTTTCTCTTGACTCAAAATGCCTAAAATATTCGTTTTATGGGAAACTTGGTGTCCTTTGAGTGAATTGTGATGAAAACTGGTTTCACAATGGAAGTTTTTGGTGGTTTTGACCAGGGCTAAAAAACAGAATTTATTACACGCTCAGACAGGCTTCTCAGGTGTTTATGCTATTTTTGCGTGGGATTCACATCTTAGATGTATGCAAGGGCAAAGGCAGGAAAAAAGTCGAGTAGGAAGAGATCAAGTGACATACTGCTAGTCAGAGTAAGGTTAAGGGATAAAGCAAGGCATGCAGGACAACTCAGGTAAGGCTGGAGTGAAAAGATGTACAGGGTGGCTGGAGCAACCAGTAATAGGAGATAAAAAACACTTAGCAAATCAGTCTGACATCACTGTCAGAAAGCCATTGCTTTTTCTGCTTCAATCTTATGTGAATTTTGGAGGCTTTCTCACTTCTAACACACGCACACACACCACACCACACACCAGTTTGAACTCTTTATCACGGTGTTAGAAACTACTTAAGTTTTGGGCTGAGTAGTTTTTAAAATAGTATACTAAATTGTATCTTTTGTGGTTTATTTTTTTTTTAGTCTCTGCAAAATGTCTTGTTCCTGACTTAATAAAAAGGATGAGCTCATATCTTGCGGTGTCATCAGGTTAAACCTTTAAATGTAGATTGCCCGGTCTGTCACAATCGTTGCCAGTGAACATTCAGTGTGTCTGGAGTGAATTAAGTATGTGTGACGATAAGATATTAAACATTGTGAAGGAAAGCCAGACTAGGTGAAGTCAGAACTCCCTGTGCCCTTTTTGGATATGACTGCCAAAGCTTCTCTCCCTGTACTTGCTGTAATTCTTGCCATTAATGCAGTGCTAATCACAGCAACAAGGGGACAGCTCTTACGTGGTCAGGTGTGTTAGGGACCAAAACAGCTCTAACGCTTTCAGGTTCACTTTCAATCTGAGTCTGGTGACAGATTGCAGAGGAGAATGTGCATTGATACTGTTTCATGAAGATGACTTCTTCAGATAAGGTTTTCTCAGATTTGATGAAGCCAAATATAGCATATAAAATGGTAGTAAAGTCCTTTTTTTTTATTTCATTGGTAAGAGCTTCACAGAAAAGATCTATTTTTATTATATGCAAAATAATTTGCAAAACAAAAGACAGGGAGCATTGGGTGAAAATACTACTGATGCTGCAATGTGAAGTCAGTAGCTACTATATTCACAGGCTGGATTTCCAATTCTTTCCGTTTCCAATGTGTACTTTGGATAAAAATAATACATGTGCATTTCCTACTGTTCAGCTGAAACAAGATCACACTGAAGTAGAACCGCTTCTGACTGGCAAAATGCTGTCAGTGGAAGTGATGGGGAAATACGAAGTGGTGCGTACAGCTTTGTCACTGACTGCTGGTTCAGCTTAAACATGGCTGCACAAAAACCAAGGTCCAGTTCCTGACTTTCAGGAGAAGAGCATAGCTGAGGGAACCTTTTTAAAGAAAATTACCACCAAGGAAAAAATGAAGATTGTTTTTTGCTTTTTGTTTTCAAAAAGCCGATGTCAAAGTTAAGTGATGATTTGTTTTCGAGTCAAAGGATACGCGTATATCCAGAAATGTCATCTGAATGTTTCAGTGACCATAAGCTGTTTATTCTTCAATTCTTTTGTTTGGTACCTTTACTTTTCTGAACAATTACATCATCAGGGAATGGTGAAATGGCAGTAAGTGATGGTTGGTCTGCTAGGATTCAGGTCACGACCCCTTCCAATTGCGGAGGGGTGGGGGGAGCACCGTGGAAAGTCCATGCAAGTAAAGCACAAGATTTTCCAGGTGAAATTAAGCCAACCTATCCTGGGAATAGCAAGCTTTTCTTAATCCAGATCTGCTTCAGTCATAAAATCATGTTTCCACTGCCAGTTTAAGTCCCGTGGGGTTGTAAAACTTGAAAGTGGAGGAGGTACTTGAAATTCAGGTACAGTTAAGTTTCTTATGGAGCTTTGGAATTGGAGGGAATAAACTGCCCCTTGATTTAGCATCGTTTGCCGTGTTCATGAGGCCTTCCTCCAAGGGTGCTGGTTACTAAGAGTTTTAGAGCAGTTGCCTCAATGATCATAATGTTCAGGAGATTAAAAATAAAAAATAATAATATCCCTGAGAGAGCTAGGGAAGTGAAGCCAAGTGAATTATAAAAGGCTTTCCTCACGATTGCTCTAATTTTGTAGAAAGTGCTATACCTAATGTAAAATCTGTCTTGTGTTCAATTTACATCATGTGTTTTAGTACCAGACCAAGAAAGTTATAATTTCCTCCCCCAGAGGATGATAATCTTGCAACAAAAGAAGATATAATGGGTAGAAATAGAGGTACTAAGCTAGGAAAGGGGAAGAAAAAAAATACACTTTTTCACCTAAGCATGAAAAGAAGAGAAATTACTGTTACGGCAATTGTATTCATATGGAAAATCTAGCTACCAGTCTTACAAATTTTCTTGTTTTCCAGCCAGCGAGAAGTCCAAAAGCCAGACTGCGTTGGCTTCAGTTTGTCTCCTCTGAACCAATACTCAGAACTCTTCAGGTTATTCCTCTTACTCTAAAGCTGAGAGATGCTGTTTGTAGCAATGCACAGTGGCCCACTTTTGCAGTCAGTCTCTGTAAATCTTATTAAAGAGACTATATCCTTGCTTTCTTATCATGTCTAAAAAGCAACAGCAAGTTGATTGTTTGCGCCTGTGGTTTTTGAAGAGCATCTGAACAGTATGACTTACTAGAATGGGTCATCCGAGGTCAGAATATATGTTTGTTGTCTGTAGAGTCTAAACTGTACATAGTGCCTACCAGGGAAATGAGTCTAACTGTCCTAAGTGATACTCAAAAGCTACACAATTTCTTAACTTCTGATATGCCTACTTAGGAAAGTATGCTGTCACAAAAGCTGCCCAGAAGTCTTAAAAGTGAATATGAGTATCTCTTGTACTGGTATGGTGTTCGTGACCAATTGGCAGAAGTGTATGAAGAAATAAACCATTTTTTCTGCTGATGATTACACTTGAATGGCATCTGTACCAATGGCATCTGTATGTAATCATCAGAAAGGCAGTCAGTCATTAGTTTGTATACTCCTCCAGTTTAACACTATTGTTTAATTAAGCTTCTCATGAGAAACAGTAGGACTATTAAGCAAAACCACACAATAATAGGTGAATTTTTAGGAAGCAGTATGGCTTAACGTGTTAGAACTGTCTTTTTTGATGTCTAACACAATAAAAAAAATTTTAAAGCATCAGTTAAACCCTAATTTTTTTGAATCCTCCCCCAAAGAAAGATGGAACTTCTTGAAAACAGCAAGAAAGCGGAGATAAATTTGCATTATAATTTGGTCTTAACGTTTCTATTCCTAGTCAGACTTAATCAGGCAAATGTGTGTATTTATTCTTTACTTTGTGCTTTTAATTGTAATGCGTGACTGATGATTTGTGAGCATCGTGTTACGCAACCCACCAATAGATTGTCATCCTCTGTTCATTCTTTATTATAATTTCAGTTAACTATGTTTTTGTTTGGTTTTAATTCATAGTATAGACTTGAGAAAGGTATTTTCCAGTTACCATGGAGTCTGTCTCTTTTCTGAGTAAGAGACAATTCCTGACAATTCTTAGAGCAGGTGGGAGCAGTTTTGTGTTAGGAAAACACATACCCATTGAAGTCAGACATTTGGAATGGAAGCTTGCTGTCGTAACTGAGGTGGAGGCAGGTAAATCTTTCTTCCCAACAAAATCTCCATGAAGAGAAGAGAAGCAGTTTTGAAATTCCATTTGGCTCGATGAGAATTTATAACTGATTTTTCCCTAACCCATCTGAAAGTCAGCCTCTTCCCGATCTCCTTAAGGAGATACAGGAGCAGTTCCGAAGGGCTATCCTGCAGTTGCACTGCCTGAATAGGCTGCTGCCTCCAAATGTCCCTCTGCCCAAAAACAACCCTGGAGATCAGTGGCAAAAGGTGCTCCTGATCTGGAGATAGGCCGCTGTACGGCTCCTGGGCAGCTATGAGAGCCCAGGGAACTGTAGTTGGTTGCAAAACCTCAGTGCAATTGCAAATTCTGTGCCTGCAACCTGAAATCCTAGTATCCGAGTTGAATAACTCGGATCTTAACTGCAGCACCCTGCGTGAGCATGCTGACTTCTGAGATAGCAGGGGCACAGGCTGTCTTGTTTTGGAACAATCTTTGTTTCGCAGTGCAGAAGACAAGGTGGTCATTCTTGGCTTTGATTTGTTCCTCTGCCTTTAGAAAGGTAAGGCCTTTTCTGCGTTCTACACGCTAAACATTTCATGTTTGAGAATTCAGTAACAAATCAGGATCTCTAAATTTGTCTTAATGTATCAAGGCTGCAAAGAGAATGAGATAGCAAAAGATTCCACTTTTTTATATCTCCTGGTTATTCTTCACTGTTACTACAGAGAGCAACGCTGCATTTATTGCCTGTTAGAGCAATACATTTTATGGTTATGTGACAGATGACTTCAGGCAGCACAATACATTTTCCCTTCCTGAGGTTTTCTTATGTGTATATGAATGTCTGTACTTAAAGGGAAGATGGTATTATCAAAAGGAGTTTTTTTTTTAAAAAAAAAAAGCTAAGGTGCTAAGGGAAGAGGTAGAGAATGGTTCTGTCTTGGAATTAAAGTGAGAGAAAAAGCAACAAAAGAAATGGTAAGTACATATTAGAATTTACGTTCTGGTTTAACAGTAAAGCACCCAAATGAGAAAAATTTAGTCTCAGATTCTTAAGCACTCTAGGTAAACATATGCAAACTGCCATTTGAAAGACTCAGTTGTCTTTTGTTGACAACATAATCTCTTCTTTAATCGACAACCACAGTTGCACTTAAAACAAGCAAACAAAAACGAAACATTTGAGTACACTTCCCTTCAAATTTATCACTGATCAAAGCTATCAAAACAATTGCAGAAAGTTATGTTTAGTACTTTGTGTCTAATTTTATTTACAGATTTAAGTTGTGTTGTCTAAATGGAAGTACCTCTTTTCTGTTTTTTTTCCAAACAGTCCCCAAAGTCCCTGTAACACAGTACGTTTCTACCCCTTTGTATTGTAAGCAGCATCAAAACATCATAATACAGACTGCTGAAGTTTTGTAACAAAATGATACAAAAATGAGATCAAAACCCTGGACCAGACAGAACTTAGGCCTGAAGAAGATCAAAATTATTAGAGAACTTACGAAGTTGTATGGGTTTGTACGTATCACTTTTCAGCTGTGTTTGTAACGAGACAACTAGAGCTAAATGCTTAACTGTGTAGTAGGGAACACTGAATTTTCCTCTGTTAAAGGAGTGGAGTCCAAAAGTAATCTTGACTCAAAATTAAAGTTGATGTTCTTGTGTGTTAATGGATAGGCAGATGGGAGTGTTGCACTGAAAAGTGTTGATCCCAATGCAGAATGAAATCAAAACGATGGTTTATAAAGAAACAACATGTATGTGTACATGGCTTCCTTTTTGGTAAGGAGGTCACACATTGTTTCTTTGTTGTTTTACATTCTTGGAAAAGAGTCCTGTCAGCGTCTGGTAATTTGTCTGACAATGCTGAAGAACTTATTAACAGTACACCTTAAATATTTTGCAGTTCAGATTAGAAACTGCTTGTTCCCACTGTACTGATTGTTTACAGATAAACGGTTCGCTTCCTGTGCCTGCTCTCAGACTGATAAGTCGGGACTGAAATGCTAATAGCAATAAGAAAACTGCAGGGTACTTTAATGGCTAATGTGTAGAAACAAATGTTTTGTGACTTGTATAAAAATCAAAAGATTGAGCCGAATGGATTCTTTTACTTCTGAATTTGCAGTCGCGAGTTCATTGCTTAGTGTATAGAGGGAGATGGTAGTCTCCTACATGTAATGGTGTCTCATTAACTTCCCTGTTTATTCAAATTATGCTTTTATTGTTATAGAACTGTTATGTTTACATTTACATTTTATAGTCTTATGTTTACTTAAGAGAATAACTTGAAAACACTCCACAGATGTAGCAGCACTGAAAATCTGCTACAATCCGAGAGAAAGTGCTTAGTTAGGAAATGTCATTTAATCAAAACCATCCACACCGGGCAGGGGGGGACGACACGGCACTTCACACTGGAATAAAGGACATGCTGCTGCTTGACCAGTGTGCAACTGCAGAGTCAGTGTTTGTGCCTTCATTAGTCTGCATGGGTGGGACAGTATCTGCAAATGGTTAAGGCATTCAAAACACTATTTTACTCAATAACTGCAGAACCTGTTCCATCAGCTGTAACAGCAGAAAATTCATTTTGTGAAATATTCCTCTTAGTGGCTGGAGAAATACCTGTACCTTGTTGGTACCATCCTCGGTAGACTTCAGGATGGGGGGAAAAAATCCAACTCATCCCTTATTTGCAAAAATCCAGAACTTGTGTTTTGTTTTTTTTTTGTTTCCTTGTGTACACTCACTCCTCCTCTTCCCTCTTCATGGCATCTTAACATCATTTAAAAGGCTTGTGGGAAGGGGCATCAGTGGTGTACTGAAGATGATGCAAAAACGTATTCAGTAATGAGAATACCAAATCTTACCTGAATTACTGAAAGCATGTAACCCAAAGATGTGGCTTTGGCTGAAAAACAGGTTGAATGGGTGGTATACTGATGTGTAGGACTTAACAAGGAAGGTATTTAAGTGGGTACTAGTACAGTATTAGACAAGGTGATGTGTCAGTGCAGATCAGATGATGAGCTCAGCGTTTGTTGTATTGACTACAGTAACCTTCACTGTCTTAAAGCAGAACAGAGTCATCTCCCATGAGGCTACTTTCCTATTGTTAGTCAAATTTCTTGCTTATCAAGATTTGGTACTTTGAAGTCAGAATAAGACTACGTTCCATTCATTCAGAAACTTTCAGGAAAAAGTTCCCCTTTTCCAATTATGAAATAGGAAACAGCCTGTCTGGGGATGAAGAGAATTTGGCAGGTTTTTAGGGTTTGTAAGAACAAAGGATGTCACATGCCTGGCTCGTTCTAATGTGTAATAGCAACCGGACAAGAAAAATAATAATAATAATGTTGGATGTAAACTAGGTTCTTCAAACTTTTTGTTTTTTAAATTCACTCAAAATCATGATTTCAACTACTCTGGTTGTGGAGCGGAGTATTAAATGAATGTGCAATATTTTGGTTTGTATTTCCTGATGGTAATGGAACAACAGGAGGCAGAATAATGTGCAATCCTTCTGTACAGTAAAAAGCAAATTCCAAAATATGGAGCACAAGACAGAGGAAATCCTTGGCTCCTAATATCAATGAGTTGCTTCTTGGACTTTTGCAAGTAAAATACCTAACAGGTTTACTATATTTCTCTGGACAGTCAGTTATTTTCCACTTTAGAAAGCTGTATACTTTCCAGCACTGATTTAGCGTGACTGCTAGCAGCCTTGCTATGGTACTTCTTATTGAGTAGTTTCCTATTCTTGTCTAGCATCCTATCTCGCTTTGCTTTTCTTGACTTGCACGTGCTGTTCTAGTCATTTTAAAAGGAATCTCTTGAGACACCACATATTCATCTGTTTTTAGCGTGCAGAGTTTGCGCTGACTTTTCAGGGCTATTCAAAGTATTAGAGGATGCAGAGATTGCCGAGACAAGATTGCTCGGTTAAAATGTGCTGGTCTTAAACCAGACAATGTAGTCTTAATGCATAGGCACAAGGTCAGTTTTATATTTATAACTTATTTAATTTTTTACAAAGGTGAGGAAGTCTGTGCACTGCTTGTCGTAGAGCTTGATCTGCTGGATTTCAGGCCAGTGATTTGGATATAAAGCTGCAGCTTGGACACAGCACGTGTAGGCTGTCGGTACTTGGGTCAAGGTTTACAGGCTTCTATCCAGGCACCCAACTCTCCAGTTCTCTTACTGGAGCTGACCTGCTGGCGTCTGGTGGTCTGAATCTACCTGGTGGGTTTTGACAGATTTTAGGGGTCCAAGAATTATAAGATTTGCTGCCCTGGACCATCTGTTAGAAACAAAGATGCTACTGACTCTCTAAGCACTTTTTTCCCCACCCTACTAGTTGTGTTTATTGATAAATGTTACAAGTGATAAATATCTACAATTCCAAGCACATCTAGCTCTTTTCCTCTGCTCTTCATATAATGCAAATGAACACACAACATTCTTGGTGGTGAAAAGACCACCCTTTTCTGGGGGAATGAAATTCATTTGAGTCTTCAAAGTGACTGTTTACAACTGCAATCTCAGGAACATCCTTGAGAAGGATCTTTGCCGTCATGGCAAAGCTACTGTTCCGTAGTGCTGGTAGCTAATTCTGGTTGTAAGTTCTGGCAGGTGTGAGGAGAGAAGCCTAGAAGAAGCAAGCTGTCAATGTCACTTTGCCAGACTAAATTTATTTTCCAGACCTTTGCAGTGTGAGCTTTCCAGGGAACTTCCAGATTTTGTAGCCGACCTATAAAATAATGACTGCAAATAGGGGTGCCTTATTCCTTGGTGTATTAGTAGTCCATACAATGCCTATACTGATCTGATTTTTGTTTGTACTACTGAGTTAGTGCTACAGGGAAAGTCTGGGAGTCTCTTCTGTTTTCTGCTTTTACTAAGACAGTTAATTGAGGATTCATGTCTTGTGCATCATCGTCTTACAGAAGCTAGAACTCATTTCAAACGTGTGTGCAAATGTGCACAAAGGACAAACAGGACCAAATATGTAGTCAAACAGAACTTTTAATATCATTGAATATCTATACGAGTGTTTACGTGCAGCAGACAAATAGCGAGCTTCACATCCGAATGAGCAGTTCTCTAGATTTGCTTTTAGTGACTAGTAGTCACATAAGCGAAGTGTTCAAGTTTGGAGTGAATTTCCATTAAAGGTTAAGTGGCCACAGAAAGCAAACATACTTCCTCATCCTGCAGAACTTTCCTCAACACTTCCAGCAAGTTTTTTAAATGTGTGGTAGCCCATTTTTCCCAGTATTTGCTGCAGTAGCAGCGATGGCAGGTAAATTACAGTATGCTGGGCAAACAGCCGAATTGACACTGAATGGAAAAATACTCGCAGGTGAACTTGAGCAAATCTACTGTGCTCAGAGTTTACAAAGGAGGGAAATGAGCTTTGGGAACCTTACTACCTGGCTTTAGAATTAAGTTTCCAGTTGCTGGGAGCAGTGTGTTCATGGTCATTTCAGGTCAAGCTGCTGTAATTCTGTAAATTGTCTCCTCTACTCTGTTCTAGCTGCTCAAATGTGTCTTCAATCAGCGAGAGGGTTAAAGCAATGTGTTCTCTAAAAGGGCTTTTAGGGATTTTATGTGTTTAGAGCAAAACAGGTAAAGATCATGTTGGGTAATTATAAATTTAGTCACGTATCTTGCAAATCTTCCATGTTCTCATTCATAAGGAGTGGAAAATCTAGAAGTATTAATTGGTATTTCTAATTTACAACATTGGCAAATAAATTCCAAGCTATGAATTTGGGCCAAACTACCCATTTGGGGTGTCAGTCTTCTGTGTGATTTGTTACTGAATTCAAAAGGTCCTTGTTTTGCATTTTTGGCTAGCTTGCCGAGTCTTTTTTTTAAAAAAAAAAAAAAAAGTGAAAGTTGAAAAGTGCATTTCTAGAACATATTTTCAAATGAAATATCATTGTAGCTTCAGGGTTCATAAATATTTTCAGACAAACCAGCATCTATTAGAAAATATTTAAACAGACATTACAAATGTAAGAGAGAATTAATTTGCAACACTTTATCATAAAGGCGTTTGCAAATAGATTCCTGCATTACTGCACTAGTTGTAGTTATTTGTTCTTTTTACACTGGAGCAGACTAAAATTCTTCTTTCAACCTATTTGCTGCTGTTATCTTTTGAAATGAATTGTGTTCCCCATACAGCACCCACAATCGATGCAAATATGCTTTGATTTTTTTCACAAAGCAATTACCCATAAATATCAGAGTTCATTGCCGGGTTAGTACATATTGTACTACTGATTTTAAACTGGAGAACTTGCTTGTAAACACTTTCTTTTTGCATTATCATTTAGCAGTAGAATGATGTAGTGTTCCACTATCAATTTATTTCCAAACACAGTTAAACGCTTTACTCTTATCACCTGAACATAAGAATCCCCTTTCCCAATTTTTCATGTATACAGGACTCTTTCTTTTGTGTTTTGGATTGTGAGGTCCCTTAAAGAGAATGGAAAGATTTCCCACTTCTGGATGAAACTGAGTTCAATTCAGAAATCCTGGTAAGAATATTATATAAATAGAATAGCTAAACTCTAAAGTCACTGCAAAAGGTTAATTTAAAATGAGCTGTGACTCAGCTGTAATATTCCCAAACTGTATTTGAGATACACGCTTTGTCTCAAGAGGAAGAGTGCATAGTGAATACATGGTCTTGCTTGTCAAGCTACTGGTCTTCCACCAAAGATAAAAATATGCATTTCAAAGCACAAGTGGCTTCTATTTTCTTAGTTTTCCAAAGAAACTTCTGAGAGGTTTTTAAAAGAAATTTGCACAGTGCCAGTAGTTGGGGAGATAAAACCCAGCTCACTGAACTTCTCCAAGCACTACACTTCAGAGACATCATTCAGTGCATAGTAAGGGGAATAAGAAAACTCTTTTCTTACCTCAGTGGAGGATCTTGGCTGCTTTTTGGTTGTTTTTTTAAGTGATAAGTTGCCTATTTCCCAAATGAGAGCTAGTCTCTGCCAGCCTCCAGCTTCATTGAGGCACAAGAAGCTACTTTCAAGGCTCTTTATCACTAATGTGCTACTCACATATTTGCATCTGTTTCCTAATGTTTATTCTCCTGATCTGTGCTATTTGCAAATGATATATGGGTTTATCCCCAGATTTCTTTTTTTTCTGTAGATAACATTCTCCAGTATTTATTTTTTCTTTCTTAGAGCAAGTTACTATTCATTAGGTATTCAGTCCCAGATTGTCTCAGACAAGACACAGAGTAGAGATTTTCCTCTTTGATACCCGATATTTATTGTTCTGAGTTGTAAAGGGATCAGTTTTGCTGCAATTATTTCAAGCAAAAAAAAAAAAGGTTATTCTACTAAATCAATATCAAATCTGACAGACCTGAAGCAGATGAGTTCCTGGAAACTCAGTATTGAGAAAGTTTTGACTTCAGATTTTTTTTTTAACCCAGAATTATAATGAGGAATGTAAGTGGATGTTTTTATTCCCAGATTAGCTTCATATTAATGACTTTTTAAAACTGTTTAATTATAGAAAAATTCCTGATTCTCCTGACACCTAAAATGTACAGTTACTAATGCTTAATTCTGTATTCCAGCATAGTCTGCTCATGGTGCTTAACCATTCGTTAACCATTTGAAAAGTCTTTGAAATGTTACCTACTAGACCACTCCTACAGACACAGTGAGGCTAGGAAGTGGCCGTTTATTCACTTTTATGTACCCCTAAACTCATCTGTCTTGTGTTGCAGACATGGCAGTGAACGTAGGTAAAGGCTATATTGCACAAATAAGGAGCAAACTTGGTTTAATATTTATCTTTGACTCCTGTGCTGCAAGTAACTCCTCCAGTTTTAAGGAAAACCACGTCTCTACTTGATATTGTTCACTCTCCTGTGAACAAAGGAGACCTTTTCTGAGGGATGTGTCTCCCAGGATGTGGATGTCAGTCAGGTTCTAATGAAAGTTTTTTCTCTGTTTCAGATTTGTATGAAACCTTGTAATTGAGGTTTGGTCCCTGATGCTTTAACACTCCCAATGCTTGACTCTGAAAGTAATTTGGCTTTTTCCTCCCTTTTCAAAATGCTATTTCCTTCATCTTTATATATAGACTTACTTTCCTGGCCTCCCACCTTCCAAATTTTCGGGCCTTGTTGAGGGGAGGTCTGTTCCAGAGAACTGGAGAGCCAAGTCCTGTGTGACTTTGAATGCTGGAGGAAACAACAGGGGACAGAACTGATGAAGCTAATCTATGCTTCCTAATTCTGTGACAGTGTCCCCACATATCCCTAGAATAAAGGCAGCTCTTTAAAGATAGCTGTCCTAGGAGAGCTCTGAATGAGCAAATACAAACCACTTTTCATATTTAAAAAGCTGTTGGCTTTTTCTCGTGCCTAGCTGTTAAACTTTTCCAGCTTTAAGATGGAAGCAGTTTTCTTTCTTTTTGTCCTACCGCCCATCAGACGTGATGGAATTTTCCATCTGCCCTCACCTAAGCACTCCAATGCCTTATTTATGCCAACAATAATTTTTGAACTGCACTTAAATGCCACTTAGCACTTATTGCCTCAGGGAATGGGAAAATCTTTCAAACGAGCTAGCCCCTGTGGATTAGCAAGCCTTGTTGTACCCATATTCCTGCTGTCTGGTAGTAAGCAGCATCAGATTGCACTGTACAGATGTTTAGAGCCTCACATGGTAGTAATGATGAGATTTTCATTTGGCTGTGTAGTACTACCCTGCCAGTTTAAATCTGCTTTTTTGTACACATTTTGCATCTGTGTATTGTGCTCTTTTCTGCATACAGGGGGAAAAATGAGGAAATTAAACCCACTCTTTATCTGCAAACTTCCTCTATGTTACTGTCTTCTCTTCTCATTCGAAGGTCCCAAATCATGTTTTAGTTCAACTGTTGCATGCATGGGAATGCATGTAGATAAATCTATGGTTACTTTCTTGTTTTTTAACAGGTAAAAAACCTGAACGTCCTCAAGTAAGTGTATGGAGGAGGATCATATAAATGAATTGTAACTTCCAAACTCAATTCCATATTTTTTGAAATTAGACTATTACTTGAAATATTATTGTTAGATTTGGTGGGTACCCACGGCTGAATCTCGGCTGTTTATGAAGCAGTATCATCACTCCACATCCATGATAGCTGAGGCAGAATGGCCAGCCCAGCCTAATGCTTCTCGTCTCCTTACCACAGTAAGTCATCCCTGTAGGAGAGACAGAATGAATTAGTTCAGGATAAAAAGTCTTCTGCCTCAATACTGCCACTGCTGCCTCCTACTTGAGGGAGTAAAGGCACCAAATAATTTAAAAGCAGATCAGTTTCCCAGTGTGGACACACACAGCCAGACTGAAGGAACTATAACAGTAATGTAGTGCTGAAACCTGATAAATCTTCTCTGAAGAAAGTATTCAATGTTTATAAGGTGACTTGTGTCAAGACTGTTTCTTCCCTGTTTGTCTAATTAGGAAAAGTTCAAAGGTAACATAACAAACATGCGTCCAAGTGATGCAACATTGTTGTGTTCAACCATCCACTGTGATTTAGCAAAATAATCAGTTTAAGAATATTTTATACTGAAAAATTATTAAACGTTTCCTATAGTCAGCTCCACAGGGTTTTCCAGGGCTTTTACACTTACATAAGAATAATTCTTTAATCAAAAGGACAGAGGTTTTGTGTTGTTTTTTTTTAAACACCAAAACCTTCAAATTCAGTGCTGTTGTCCTAGTGATTGCCTTATATTTTAAATAAGTAGGTATTTTTTCATTTGCTAACTTTCTGCTATGCACATAAAATATTTCAGAGGAGAAGTTTTTATTTAGTGATGGTGGTGGCATAGTGTCCTGGGCATTAATTTGCTGCATTGCCTGAAGGAGCTGTTACATACAGGGGATGTTTCCCATGTAACGTTTTTATAACATTTCTATTATATCATTTCCCTGTGAACAGCAACAGCTGCCAAAGTCACATCAGTGCCAAATTAGAGACAAGTTGTTATTAACGAGATGCTACTGAGTTTGATCACATTAATTTGTAAAGATGATATTTGGTGGTCTGAGCATGATCTTAGAAGACAGATTTTTCTACTGCACTTAGAACATCACAATCAACAACATTTTGGATAACTGGTTCTCTGCATTATGGTAGTGGCTAAAAAATGTTCCATCTTCTTTAAAATGAAGATACTTTCTCAATACCCGCTTTACTGAGAACTAACTTTGGGCTTTTAGAGGCAAAAAGTTTATGAAGTTTTTTACCAAGTGTTGCATAAAAAACTTCAAAAGTGGACTTTGGCAATGATAATAGTGTGGTGTGTGCTAGAAGTGATCTCTTGTTTTCAGGTAGAGATTAGACAGTTCTGAAATTAAGCAGCAGAGACAAAGCTCATGATGACTTTTTGTCATTTAAAAAACAAACAAACAAAAAACAGAATCATGAGTTCATATATTAGAAGAACTTTCCTAACAGAGTTAGCTTGGGTAATAGGTTAACATGACAGGTGTCTCTCTAGCTTTTTCCTCTTCTATGCTGTAAATAAAGGAATACTCAGAAACAGCCAGGAGGGCATTTTGCTTTTTCTGTTCTGAGAATTTGCCTTTCTGGGAGTTAGGATCGCATCAAGTCCTTGCCAGAGGTAATAAGATGAATAAAGAATTCTGTTATTTAGTGCCTAGAAATGTATTTGTCTTGTTAACGGCTCCCAGTAGGTATCTGTAGAAAGTTTACCTCCTGTTATGAATTGCAGGTGGGAGGAGAAGAAATATGAAGATGGGATTAAATGGAAGTTTCTGGAAAAAGAGGGTCTGTTGATCACCACAGCCTGTGGCCCACTGCCTGGCGATGTAAAGTTGATGATGATAATCACCTACTTGACGAGATTATTGATCAGTGGGCCTTAATGTCTTGTGTAATGAGCTCATGAACACTAATTGTTTCAGTATGGATTTTTATTTGGTATCAAGGTAGCTACTGAAACAAGTTTGGTAGTTTATATAATTGATCTCTTCCAAGAGATCCAAATGCTGAGTCAACTAACAGTAGTATATTAAAAACAAAAGAGAAGTTAACCTTGAGTCTGTCAAGCAAGTTGCTTTCTGCTATAATCATTAATAAGAGAAGTGAGTTAGACCAGTAGTAGCAAAATACCTTATTTTAAATGTTCTTGAAACCATCTTTTGTCTGCATTCCCTTCGTACATTATGCCTTTTAAAAATGTGCTCATTTATTAAATCCTATAAAAAAATGTTTTCTGGTACAAAAGTGCATACACAGTTGTGATCCAAAGGCTATCAAAATAATTGAAATCTCTCTACCTTAGAGGGCTTTAGATTTGACCTGTGCGATAGTGGTGGCTCTTTGCATGGAGGGAAGTAAGTGTGGGAGAGGGGAATCGCTGAGTATTTCAGTAGGGTAACCCCTGTGTGTAATGGTGTGGCAGCTACATCCCTGTACAGATGCTTGCAGTTTGATCTAAAATGTCAAAGCCCTGACAAAATCAGTTTTGAACACATACTAGAGCATTTCTAGTTGGCTTTTCATATGTAAAATTCAAAGGTATTGTTCATGGAGGGTTTTTGTTACAGAATTGTTTCCAATTTGCTGATTTTTATTTTTTGAATTATTTTTTCCCCCACATGTAAGCTTTGAGCACTTTTCAGATCAGATAGTGTAACTGCATATCCATTGAGTTTTGCGTGAACTTAGCAATTGATTCAAAGTTAAACAAAAGATGATGCGTGTGGAGAGAGGAAATTAAAATTTTATTAGGTTCAGCAGCATCAATCCGGATATATTTTCCACTTTATCTTTCAACCTGAATTAAAAAATGCTGCTATTCTTGACTAATTTTATTCCTTTATAACTCACTTGAAAAATGTACATAAACTTCAGATGCTCAGCAGTTTTTGCAAATGTTGAGCCATGACCGGTCAATTTAAATTACAACAAGGTCAGATCTACCATCCATAATTCATATAATGAAATGCCTCATAAAATCTGAAAAATAATACACTAAAAGGTGCAGAGGGGACAGGACCTTTCTCAGCTGTTGAAAAAGCAATAAAATGTTATGGTATTTCTCTGCATAGGAGCAATAACAAAAACATTTCTAACCAATAATTTGACTTGATTTTAAAGAACATTCAACTTGATTTATAGTCAAAGTATCTTATGAATATATTAGGTGTGTAATGCAGAACTGGGTGTCAACCTGGATAAATAACGTGGTGGCTGTTCTGATTTTTCTGTAAAACAATCTCTGCTAGGCTTGTATTTCCATATCTGACTGCCAGGGACAGTAAATAGTGATTGGGACTAAAAGTGAAAATATGTTCAGGGAAAACAAAGGCTCCAAAACCTACTTGGTGGTGTTTCCAGAATAACAGTAACATTTTTTTTATTAATACCATTACACTCTAGTGTCTTCTCAGAACCCATCAGAATCATCTTAAACTGCTATTTTTCTAGCTCTAACTAAAACTGCATTTTAAGAACAAATGTTTTTAAAAATGCTTTTTTGGTCAAAAACTGTTTTGGAGTTTTAATAAATTATGAGCATAAGATGGAATGTTGTAACTTTTATTAATGCATTACCTGTATTAAAATAGCTAAATGCCATTGCCATTTACAGCCTGGACTCATTGGGGTTCTTCTGAATTGATGCCAGTTTAATTGAGATCAGTTGGGGCTTCTGTTGCTCCCTGAGGATAATTGCAGCTAGCTGTAAACCCATTTGTTGCTATGTGATGGAATAAATGACCTTTCCCTGCAGTTGCTACAGCACATTGTAAAAACTCACCAATCCACTGAATACTAGCTTATGTGAATGAATTCATGTATATGTTCTAGGGTTATCTATGTGCCTGTCTGTGGAGTGGAATTAGAGGTTTTTAAATGTGAAGCATAGGGAGGTACCAATAAATTTTTTTCCTCTTTTCGTAGATCTTGATCTGACAAAGCATGTAAGTCACATATTGATCAGCAGGACTTAAATATGAGTTAACCACTCTGCTGAACTGCAGCCAGAATGTTTGGAGTTCACTGGCAGTGAGACAGAACTCTCTATTATAAGCTATCAAATAGGAACTTCGGGAAATTTCTTTCTCATTTTTCCAACACTTAAAATTATTTACATTTCAAAGTAAAATGGCTTGCTCCTGTGTAAGTGAAATGGGATTATTTTGCTTCGCTTCAAGATTGAGCAGGCTATCATATAGCTTTGCTGTCTTGGACAGAGGCTTCCCACTCAAGTGGGAAGAACATAAATGACACATTAAAGTGGTGTGTCATAAAACCTATGATAGGTTTAAAAAATGGATCTATGTTAAGAAAAAAAGATGAAAGGGCAATTGACAAAATGGCATTACTGTAATAATAGTCAAAGTATGGCTGGATAACGAAAGATAGTGGAATGATTCTATAGTTTCAGCAGAAAATACTCCCTAACTTAACATACTGTTCAGAATATATACACTTTTTACAGCTTCAAAGTTTTAGGATTAAGAAAATGAAATGCTGCTAATATCATCTAGAACCCAACTTCCAAATAGAAGATTCGATGTTGCTACGAAAGGAAAGTCCTTTTATAACTACCAAAGCTGCAGTAATTCCCTCTTTACACATGAAGTGTGTGAGATTCTGCTACGTGGCTAGCCTCACGTTGCTCTTGCACCTTCCCTCACCAAACGCTTACACGATGTGCACCCATGCCGTGGAGCTGTGCTTTGCCTGAATACCCCTGACCAGGAACAGAGGAAACACAGATGTAACTGGGATCTTTGGTCCTTGGAATCACTAATTTATAATTAGATGTTTTGGAACAGCCGTGAAGCTTCCATCAGCCTCTGATTATGTACTAGTTGATGTGGTCTGCACCCAGCACGGTTTCGAGCAGGCAAACTAGCTGCGAGTGTGTGTGTGAACGCCAGCAGCTGCTTATCTTCCTGCAGAGAAGTGGCTTTCTTCTCTTGCAGAAATTTTTGGTTTTAAAAACAGCTGTTCCGGTCTGACCAAAACAATGTGTCTCTTCTTTTTTGAGACACAGAGAACTCTGAATACTCTGTAGGTCTGTAGTCTGGAACTTCCTTTGACATATGGAAGATAGAGGTTCTGGGTTCAATCTGGTTCAACAGAGAACTGAATTTGTCTCCTGAACTGTGCCGTTATTGGATGTTTTGGCCAGGTATTCCATTGGGGTGATGAAGTACTGAAGAAATGGTTATAAACATTTTGCAAAAAGAGACTTGTTGATCTTCATAAGTTTAAGTTCTAATGGAAGAAAATAAAAGAAAGTAAGAATCTCTGACGGTTTCAGTGTTAAACAGAGGTTTAAGGTGGAATGAGAAGGGAGAGACAACCCAGCTGCTTTCAGCAATGTATTTGTTAGCATAAACAGAAATGTTTTCTGCGGTTGCCAAAGCAACACCTTTCCATGCCCTGAGCTCATGTGAGTTTAAAATTAAAAAAAAAAAAAGTTATTTCATTTATACTGATGCATACATTATATTATATTCTGGAGCTGGAAAACAAATTACAAAGATATACCTGCTATGCTCTGCCTTTAATGGTTACTGTGTATGAAGTGAGAAGAAGTTGAACTTCGAGAAGTTGAAACCATTTTGAATTCACCTTTGTTTCTCAATAAAGTCTCTCCAGACTGAAAATATATTTGTAGTGGGAAACTTTATTCAAATATCACACTGGTTCCTGTAGTTAGAAGAGCAAAACAGAACAAACTTTAATCCTGTCCAGATGTTTCTCAGTAGTAGCTTTTTCATTGTGTTCATCAAACTCCTTACTGGATAATTTGAAGAGACAAAGTAAGCCTTAAATATCTCGCCCAGCTATCCTTTTATACAGATCAGCTTTCCAAGGTTTTCTTCAGAGTTCATCTTTTAGAGCAGTGCAGATAATACTAGTGCTGTATGGGAAGCTGGTAAACTGCCCATGTGCAATTATTGCAGGGGTTGATGCATGCTTTGTGTGTAACTGGATCAGTGTGCGAAGAGAAGAGCAGGGCAAAGTGCTAGTATCTCAAAAGTCTGAGAAGGATGTCAGCAATTTAAAGCCTTGATATAAGTAGCTTCTTCTAAGTCACTATTGTGAAATCAGGAAAGAAAGACTAATAAGAGCCAACATAGATTTAGCAGGGACAAATTTCAAAACAATCTAGTTAACTTGTTTGATATGAACAAAGGAGAAACGCTGTATGTCATGTCAACCTCAGCAAGACTTCTGAAGCTATCTTAAATGACATTTTCAAACAGAAAGCAGTAGCATGTTTTCTTTTGATTCAAAGATTTTGATTCTCTCCCCAGTAGGCTTGCAGGTGGGAATCAGTGATCTAATCCATGTCCAGTACTGAGACATTTTTTCTTAGTGATGTGTAAGGTATGCTGTTCTTCCTCAGGTGCCACAAGATCTCTGTCATTGTTCCAACAGAATCATGGAGTATTCAGACAAAAATTTGGCCACTGAAGTGATATTCATGTTGGGGAAAAATGCTAATTTGAGCAATAAAAACAGTTAGTGGAAGAGACAGAAACATCTGGCAAGCTGTGGCTGAGTTGAAAATTCAAGAACCTAACCTAGGCTCTCACGACAGGAACACTGTATAGGGACCTTTCACTGCTCTGGTAGTGTTACCGAGTTGTTAAGCTTTATAACCTGCTGAGAAATTAAACTGAGAGGTAATTTTTTTTTGTAGTTCAATCTATGGACCTGCTCACTGACTTTTGAACTGTATGCCCAGCAACTCCTGGGTCCAGTGCACATGTAGTTTAACAGATGAAGATGCACCTGATGAAGAGCACATGCAGGTTAACAGATACCTGAGAGCTAGGTGCTGAAGTCTGACTTTAAAGCTGGGCAGTACGAACGCAGTTAATAGCTGTATATATACCAATCCTGTGTACTTGAGGAGCCTCACACAAAAAGGCTTGTCCATCCTACTGTAGCATTAGTGTTATCCTGCAGGAATGGGAGAACTGCAGGGCAAGACAGTTGCGAATGAGCTGTTTCGTGTACTGGTAATTGGGCCTAGTGCGGTGGGGTTCTGCAGCACAGAAGGGCACTGGAGCTGGCTACCCCAGTGCTTACCCAGAGCCCTAGGCAGCTTTTGCAGTCTATGCTGACTCTGAATTTTGTCGTGATTGTGCTGTTGTGAATCCGTGCAATCTGTTTGCAGCCTAACCTTATATTTAAGGGTTGTGAGCTGAATGATACAGTGATCAGTCAACCTGTTCCGTGTGAATCTTCTCTTCGGTGTGTCAGGTGGCTCCATCTCTTGCTATCTTTCATTTAGACCTCTCTTCTCTCAGGCACATGCAGCAGCAGTGAATATGGATGGCAGGACTTGGGTATAGCTGAGGGTTTCTGTAAAGCCGTATTTAGCTTGGCAGCTTTATTTGAGCCAATCTGTCCGTTCCGCTTATGTTGAAATGCCACTCCATGTCTCAGCTTTTCTTCCAGCCATCATCTGGTATGCTAACAACCATTTGGTATGGTACAGAGGGAAGAGAGAGACGGCATTGCTGAGGAGAGAAGCTAAGCTTTCATTACTGCTAGAGCCTTAAAGCTTTAAATTGGCCATCAGGAACCTAAAGACGAATCAATTCCCCTTATTGTCTGTTTTTAAACATAGATCTAACTACATGATTGTGAGAAACAAGGATGGTTTTCTGGGCTTTTTCTGTAGACTTGAGTGCAAAGTAATTTTTTTTTTTTTGATGGACGTGATTTTCATCCATAAATCATTGAATTTCTTTAACCCAGTTCTGATGCATTTTTAAAGGCCTTATAATTTCTCAGCAAACATTTACCTCAAGCTTATGAAATCTACTATTTGGATTTATTGCAATGAAGTCTTTATGCTGAGGTTAAAAGTTTGCATTTTGTTTGTTTTTGTATATTAGCTTTCAACTAGGCCCACATATGAAGGATAATTTTGTAGGGAAGACATAAGCATTGGAGGTTCTTGCCAAACTTACTTCTTTGCTAATAGTATTCATTGGTTGTATGCTTCAAACATTTAATGTAATTCAGTGCCTTTAGTTTTGTTACTTGCTAGGGCGTAGGTCTCTGATATTTGGTCTGAGTGCTGCCTGAATGGTTTGATGTTTGGCTAATTACTTTACTAATTTGTGCCTTGATGCATCTCTCTGAGAAATAAGTATTAAAAGGAAAAAAAAAAAAAGTCTTGAGAGTAGGAGAGGAACTGGCTTATAATGAACGATTATAAAGCTTGTTCAGTGTGCATAGATGAAACCAATCAAATGCTCTACTGTCTCCTGGCACTGCCTCCTGGTTGATACGTGGTTCTTTTTGTTAGGTTTTTTCATTTTAAGCGGTAAAGGTTTTAACAAAAGTAGTAATGTGCTGTAACTCTTAAAAATGCAGATAGTCTGCATTCATCTTCCTATTCCCCTTCTAAGGATATTATTCATGGTGGAGTTTCAATTCTTGATGATATTTTGGGGTCTTAAGTGAGGCTTATCAGTTGCTGTTATCATCTGTCCTGAGGCCTCTGTGGGGAACACAGGATGCCTCATGGAGAAGGCCTTCTAAAATAGTATTGCATTGGGCACAAGCCCTGCCACAGGGCTCGGAGTTGGTTGTTAAAGATGCCCACGGGGACTGGGTGGGCAGCAGCACGAACGGGGAAGCTGGAGGACCATCACGTTGCACTTAATGGCCTGCCCTGGGCAGCACGGCCGGCAGGCTTGCAGCCGCGGCGTTGCTCATAGTCTCGCCCTTCCCTTCCCGGGCTGTGTCAGCTTCCAGTGTTCATGAGGAACTTCTTGGTGACGTCCTCTTCTTTCTGCCAGCGTGCTAGGAAGCAGCTCTGCTGCTCGGTTGCCTCTCACACCAGGTTGTCAGGGCTGCTGCTGCTCTCAGACCCTTTGCTGCAGCAGCAGCCTCAGATTTGACGCAGGGATTCTGCTGTTATCTTACAGCCAAGGTGACACAGCTCTCTGCACGCGATTGGGTGGTGGCAGTCGGTCTCCGAACAGCTGTCCTCCTCTGACTTGCCATTTCTGCTGTTTAGAGGCCATTCCTTAATGCTAGCATGTTTTTGAGTAACTGTGTGTAAGAGCTGTGATTCCTTCGAGGAAGCTGCCACTACAAGCCTCCGGCATTGCCAAAGCGCCTGCCAGCTTGCGAGCTGCTTTGTCAGCAGTCCCTTCATTCTGCAGATGGCAATAGCTCAAAGTCTGTCAGGAGTTCACAGGTTTCAGGCTAATCCTTGTGACAGCGCACTTCTCCTCAACCACGAATGCTTTTGCAAATCCGGGGGTTGCTGCCTTCCAGCCGTGTGAAGTGCTTTTACAGAAATCGCACGGCTTCCGGCAGCACACACGTAACCTTTCCAACGTATGCGGCGCAGCCTCAGCTCTGTGCCACCGCCGTCACAGGTGACAATGTGATGTTATGTTTTTGTGACACTTTATAAAAAGACAAAGATACAGCATTACCTATTGGTAGCAGTGGTCTCTGTGCTGCTCGTCTCAGTGTTCTCTGTGGAAACGTGGAAAGCCGTGGGTGACGGATTTGGTTACCTAGAAGCAGAACTGTAAAATAAAACTGGCCTTTCGGGAGCTTGAGCTGAAATGTAACACCCAACGTGCTCTGCTTCAGTTTCTTGGTTGGCCTGTGCTGGTGTTACAAGTCGGAGTGAGATCCGCAGGTCCTTCTGCCCATTCCCAAATATTCTGCAGTTTGCTAAGCTACTTTGTTAGGTCTCTAAGAAGAATAAAAAACATATTTCCAACAAGATTTTTCCATTAAATGCCATTGAAGGAATACATGAAGGTGACGGAAAAGCTTGAAAGCTTGTATTTTTTTTTTTTTTTTGCAACTGACAGAGATGCCTAGTTCTGCTTTTCCTGTGAAAATGTTGAGGTTGTCTCTGTGAAATGTTGAGAGTTGTTCTGTACTTTTTTTTTAAAGCATCTGTTAGTTTGCTAAGACCTGGATTCAGGGATTTTTGCTATTTTTCTTAAATGCCAATACTATTTAAGAAGGATTTCGGCTGCTTCATATATATATTACAATAAGTTGCCTCACAGAAAAAATGTGTTTTCTTTCAAGCCCCAGTTATATCAGTATAAATTAATGAACTAGAGTTATGTTACCTTTTTTTTTTTTTTTTTAAAAGACAGATGTCTGCATTCCTTGTAGGTGAGTGCGTGCATTTCACTTCTAGTTTTCTCCCACCTGAGAGCTGTGTTTTCTTTTCAGGCCGTAAGGGGTACAAGAGAGAGCAAGAGTACTTATTCTGTCAAAGGTGTCAGACAGACTGGCACCTACTTCTTGGTTGAATAGTGCTTTGATTTTGAAAAGGAAAAAAAAAGCATCAGCTGCCGTGTGAAATCAATCTTGCAATCTGTTGTAGAACAGAGTTTGCTTTGTGAAGAGGAAGAGGAAAAAAGCTCTCATAAAAGACAGATGCTTCATTTCTGTGTTTGCTGATTGGCTCCAGTGTCTTTCTTTGCACTTTTCTTTCAACACTGCATCAGCTACTTAATAGACTACAAAATATTAGATGTAATTAGGACCTGCGGCTACCAGGATGCTAATGATGGAGTTATGGCTAAGTTGGTCATTCCCATTTTGGGGTGCGATTTCAGCTTGATACTTCTCTAATTATCTGCAGGGACTGTTTCTTGACAGTTCCAGGTTCATACTTATTTGGAGAGAATGATACTTGAGAGGTGGAAGGTGTGTTCATAGCTTGCTGGAATACAAGAAATCTTCTACAGGGTGTCCATTTCCATTTATTACCCTTGCTAAGCTCTGTTGAGAAATACAGTGTCGTCTTCATCGATATCATAATGAATCTCAGGTAACAAAGCTGATCTGTGTTCAGCTAGGGTCTTAATAGGAGTAAATTGAAGCCCTCGTGAGTTAGCCTGAGCCTCAGAAGTCTGCTTGTATCCTGAGGTATAGTTCGATTAATAAGGCTGCTTAAAATAATTAGGCATCTTTTTTTCTGTCAGTTATGTTAGGGAACTCTTCACTAGGATGAGACCCTCTTTCTTGTAGGTAATTCATGAGGCAATATGAGACCTCATAAGGGAAAACTTGGCAGAACAGGGAAAGGCGGAGAGATTAGTGCTGACTAATTTTATTTATATATATTAGAAGCTTACAGAAATTAATCTCCCTGTATGATAAATAGACAGCAGGACTCTGAAGTTAAGCTCACACTCCGAAATGCTTTTTGTAGGAACCTACCTCTTTTCCAGGGAACTGGAATCGGAACTTGGGTGCTTGGGGCAGACGGTTTGGGTCTCTCTCTTTTGCCTCCTTTAAAAGAGCGACATGCTGATTTGCTCAGGATTTTGAAGAAAAGAGCAGTTAAGTTTGAACTGGCCGTGGAACAAGGGACAACTGACTGTGTAGGTTTCAATGTCATGAGAGGGACTCATCTATTTCTCTGATGTAGCACTACCAACTTGCTGCGTCTGCCACTGCTGAGGCTGATCCTCATTTTCCAAAGAGTGCTCCTACAGGCTTAGTACTGCTTGCCCTGTTTTAGGAAGAGGTAGGCTTGGCTGTCAAAAAAAAAAAATCAAAAAATCAGTCCCAGCTGCACAACAGAACACTGTTTTGATGGCCAGAGACACCTGAGGAAGTCCTTATCTGATGTAAATTTCCCATGCTGCTTTTGGTGTCTCTGGATCAAATTATTTTTAGTTTGGATCTCAGCTTTGTTAGAATGCTGGTCATGCAGGTAGCTGGGAAAACTGATGTTAGTGTTATGATTTTCCTTCTAGCTGTTACATGTAGTAAATATAGTGTATCACGCATTGCAGCATCTAGGAGAATTGCATTTTAAATCTCAATATTTAAAAAAAAAAAAAAAAGCCAGGTCAGTTCTTTAGATATCTGTTGAGGTCCAGTGGGTAGTACTTGTTTGACTTTACTCAGCTTCCTTACTGACACTTTTACCTATTCTTTTGCTTAAATAGATGAGCTTGATTATGGCTATTCATTTCTGAGAAGAAATTCTAGAGGATTTAAAATTGCATGTCTGTGCTGGAAAGATCTTTTAAAGGAGATCAGAACAAAAGTGCAAACTCCTCATCCCTCTCCTGGTTTTGCCCAGCTTTACATTTTTCCTTTAAATGTAGCATCCATCTCACAACCCTTAGTTCACAGTTTTCAAGCTGTTGTAAAATTTCCAGACTTTCAATAATCTCTGTATTAATTTCCTAATACTGAAAATAAGTAATTACTCACATTTTTCAAAATGTGCTCCAAATTAAGAGGCTAGACTGCATCTTCTTTCACTAATTATTTCAGGAGAGCTCATCTACAATGTGTGTGACCTTTTCTGAATTTGGACCCATATGGCATTTTCAAATGGAATTGAATATTGATCTCCACACTGTTAATTTATTGTTTAATTAAAAAATCATAGTGCAGTGATGTGGTTTGATTGCACATCCTTTTCCACATCAACCAATTAATGTGGAGAGCCATCACAGAACCATCACTTTTTATTGTTATTTTTTATAATGGAGCTTCCCAGAAATGTAGGTCTCCCTCATATACTACACTAATGGTTTGGAACGCCTTTTAGCATCAATGACCTGCAGAAACTGCCGTAGAAAGTAAATTCTCAGTTTATATCGTTTTGGTATGACCAAGGTGCTATCCTTCCTGGACTTGATTGAACGTTTCTGGAACCTGACTGTGCATCTTAGGTCACCAATACCTTCTATGAAATGTAGAGAAGTGGTTATTAAAGACCACTCATCTTATTCAATGGAGGTTTCGCTGCACTGCCCTTGCTTTTAGGGGGAAGAAACTATATTTCTTGAAAGAGACATACCATCAAACTTTGTACTTTCAAGTTCCCTTCGTATGGGTGAAAAATGTTTAAAGCGAACTTGCATTGTTGCCAAACTATCCATACTTTTGTCTAAAGTCCACTTAGGCAAGACCGACTGTGGTGTGTATTCTGCAGAACACTTCGTTCCTAACTGTCTGCCTTGTATTTTTATGACTGAATACGTTTTTTAAGCCGAGGTCTTGCTAAAATGTAATGTCTTCAGCCTCCCCAACCCTTACTTAATGCGTCATCTAGAACCTCCTGTGAGTGAAAAATTTAAATCTAGAAAAGCTGGTAGGGCTATTTTAGTCGAGGAGTTGTCTTATAGTCAGATCTTTGGAATGTATCAGTCTTTGAAATATATTAAAATCCTCCTAAAATATTCTAGTTTGATCTTAAGCACACCTGTGTCTGAAATACCAAACGCACATACATACTGTGTTCAAACAGCACTTCTGATATGGGAACTTAAATTATAAGCTAACAATTTTAGAGCAAGTATTTGCTCCTAAGAGGCTGTAGAAGCGGTGCAGGAGAGTAACAGCATGCCACACAGCAAAGCCTCTCGCCAGCTGCTTCACTTCTGACTTGTCTGGCATGAGGATTCCAGAAAAGATCAAAAGGAATTCTGAGGCCGGTGAGCCTGCAGCCTTGCTCTGCACGCAGGTTGGCTGGGCAGCGTTTCTGTGGAGAGCTGCAGATGGCGGTTACAGCATGGGTAGCAAAGTAGTGTCAGGAGTCACGACGCGTGGGCCAAAAATCTTCACCTGTTGAACAGTTTAACAAGAAGGCAGATAAAACGTGTATATCCAGCCAGGCTTGGGAGAGAGGGGGAGGGATTTTTTCTTCTCTTCCTCTTCTTTAAAGTTTTGTGTAAAAGAATCAACATTTTTGCTATATAACTTCTTATTTTCACAACTGTGAAAGTGGTAACCCTTCTGCAGTCTCTTCTCTGTTCCTCTCTTTTTTCAATAGTCAGTTTTGAGGCAAAAAATAAGAATATTTAAATCGAATAATTTCTGACTAGAATGAAAAGTTGTCAAATATATAGATTTATTAAAAGTATAGATGTTATCTGTATTTTTATCACCAAATAATTTTGATAGTACTATGATCACATTTAGCTCAAAGGCATCCAGAAATAAATCAGTGGTGTTAAAATTAATCTGCCTAAGCCTTCAAACAAAAATCATTATCATATAATAACTTCTGCTTAATTATTCAAGTCATCTTTGCTTTTCCAAGTCCACTCTAAAATAAATAGCATGTCAAAAAAACACCTTGCTAACAGATCATCCTTTGAGAAGTTACAGAACCAGGAGCTCACAAATTATGGCAGTTTTGAAATGAAGAACTGCATAATTTCAAGGAACATTATTAGAAAACCATATATCACTCTGTAGAAATGAAACCTCAGTGTTCTTTGCAAATGAAGGTTTGTATAAACATTAGCAGAATTTTTTGTATTCAGCCAAACAGAATCCAATGAAAGCAATTTATCTTTGATCTTTTGAGAAGAGCCTGTAGTTTGCTGTTTATTAAAAATCTTAACTGTAATTGGAAATAGAAAAGGATAATCCCTTTCAGTTGTATTTCTCTTGGAGATTCAACTGTTAGTTAAAAAAAAAAAAAAATCAGGCAATTTTTACTTCCAATTTCTATAACGTTCTTTCTTCACAATGCAAGTCTCGCAATTATGCAGAATTCTGACAAAAATATAATTCTAAAGGACTGTAAACCTAAGCTGTGGTCTAAAGCCCATCAAAATGGACGAATGGAAATCTTTCTAATGACCTCTCTGGTCTTTGGGTCAGGCTCTTAGTTTGTTATCAGAGAGAAGTCCTTAAAACTTGTTTTCAAATGCAGTGTTAAAAGGAGTTTTTATTTTAATACACCATAAAAGATGGAGGGGTAGAAAGCTGCAGAATGACCTGGTAAGGTAGGAAACCAAATGCTGTCTTAGCAGGTCTAAAGAAGGTCACTGGCTTTACAGCTAGAAGTAAGCCTCCGTTGAGAATGATAGTAAGACTTTTACTACTCCAGTTCAAGGAAATTAACGCGTGGCAGCGTAAGCTGTCATCTGAAGGGCTTTTGCTACTCTTATGGCTATGACATAGATTAAAGAAATAGGTAAGAAATAGTGACAAGAGCTGATTGTAAGGAATATAGAAGGCCAGAGGCAGGGCTTGTGGAGGGCCCTGGAAGTGGCCAGGCTGTGTGCATGGTTGGTTAGCCAGGATTTCTAGCAGGTGGGGGAAGGAGATTGCAAACTCCCTGCATCCCTCATGCACATGGAGAAAAACACTGGATGAGAAACCTGTGGGGTTTCTTTTCTGTTCTGTGGGGAACAGAAGAGTTCCTGGTTTCCTTTAGCAAATATTATTCATACAAGTTGCTTTATTATCTTAGACATAATTTGATCTGGTTTCGGTAGGGACAGTTGAAATAAATGACGTTAGGAATTGCCAAATGCAGCAGGAGCTCTGTGTCCCCGGGTCCAGCCAGCAGCAAGGCTGAACACGTTTTCCCAATAAACACTCATGGAAACAATGCATACGCACGTGGCTGGCCACCCCAGCTCCATGTAAACAGCAACGCTTATCAGGATGAAAGCCTGTTAGCAGAAAATGTATACCTATATATGATACAGATCTCTTCCGTAGCTGGTCTTAGACAGTCTGTCTAGCAGCTAGCCCCTGGATCCCCTGAGCTCCCTGCTGTCCCATACACAGACAGACGCACACATGCAAAATGCATGTCACTGGTTGCTTTTAGATCCCGTTTTCTCCAGTATCCAGCCCAGACATGGCCACTCCAACACTTGGCTCCTGAGCCTCTCATCTGCTTGCTGGCTCACCTGGCTTGGTACTTGCTAGCAAATACCCACACAGCATACGTGCTCTGGTCTCTCCAGTTACTGGCATCCAAAGCATGTGGACCTGTACGACCCACTAAATGTGATGTTTCTATCTCATCTAGTTTCCTGAACTTGTAAATTTCTTTCATTGTTATGTCTAGAGGAAATAACTGTGGAAGAAGATGAAGGAGGGAAGAAAAAAGGAAATCTGTCTAGAGGAGAAAAAACAGTAAAATTCTACTTTTTCCTCCCTTCCCTGCTTTTGAAAGATCTTAAGAATTTCTTGTTGTACCTGCTTGGCAAACACAGCAATCCAATAAAAATGCCATTCAGTTATTCTGCATCTTGGTCCTTCAAACTTTGCATTCTGTATTCTGTTTACCTGCCGCTCTGGCAGGAGCTCAGCTGAGGCCCTAGCGCTGCGAGTTTCACTCACAACTTCCTATTACAGCAAATGACATCATGAAGGTGGGCATCTAGATAAAGCTATTCCAGAAAGGTTTCACAACAGCTCCATGGTGGTTACACCAAATACCTAGATATTATTGCGTGCGTTGCTTGACTTACTGCATGTGGACTTGAATGGTGTAGGTATATCACAGTATGCAATTAGAAAGCATTTGGATGATAGAAACTCACTTTTTGTAATCATCTGACTATGGTTAATCATAACAATACAACTTATTAATTAAGCTTGGGAAGCAGCATAATTGGAACTAGCATTCTCAATTCACTTGAATGAATTTCAGCATTTATTCTTCAGCTATTTTAATGAAATGCTAAAATCATCTGCGTATCAATCTATTCATTACCAAATGAGATGAATGCAACAATCCAAAGTATTCATGGAAATATCTTCATTAGAAAAATCATATAATTAACCTGGAGTGTTCTGTAAATGAAGCACCTAAACTGTTGCATACTTTTTCGTAATTGCAATTTGAGAATATTAGTTTCTCATTCTCCCTGATTATATTTAAATTAAAAATAGCATTCAGCATGATTTAAGGATTTTGAACAAAAGAATAAGTTTTAGGAAAATGCTATCAAAGGGAGCTTTTACCTTTCCTGTTCTGTTTGTTCTATTTACTGTTGATAGTTATTATCAAAGGTTGCACTTTAACGAGAATTGTTCTGGTTGTGGATCTGATCTTTGTGCTGAAGCTTGTCTGCAGCTCTGCTCATGCTGCTGTTGCTTGAAGGATTTATCACTGAGGCTGCTTCATGTCGCTTCCTGAACCAAAGTGTGTATCAGCTACCTGCCTTTAAGAATCTTATTTTCGAGGAAACGTCTTTTCTTCTATTTGAAAAAAATGGTTTAATATTTGTATGAATAATAATGTATTTTACATAGCATGTACTTGCCTCTCTTTTCCTTTGCAGTGACATGACGGAGTGCTTACAGAGGTATTAGAGTGAAGATTGAAATAATTCTTACAAGATAATATACGGATGCAAACTGTTGATCAATTTCTTGCTAAAAAGAATTTCGCAGCCAGCTATGGACTGGCTCTGATTGCATCAAAGATGCTCCCCCAGCCCCCTTTTTTTTTCCTCTAAGGAAATAAAGGAAGCAAATGAAAAAGCTGTGCAGGAATTATCAAGACCAAGTTGATAACTTCAACATAGAACCTCCTACCTAATTTTGAGGACAAGGGGATAACCCTAAATAAATGATACTAAAGGAAAAAAAACATACCAAAATGCTGCCTGAAGATGATTTTCATCAACTACTGCAAGTAGGATCTAACATTTGAAGGACATCTGGTCTAACAGAGAAGAAAAGGTTGCATGAGTGGTATATGAATTTTGTTTATTTTTACCTTGGAATGTGAGGATAAAAGGGAATGGTATATTTTAAGATAAACGTGACAAGCACGCTGTACAAAACCTGACAACTTTTAGGTAGTCTGACAGTGAAGCAATGCTATCGATGTTCTGATGAGTTTCATTTATCGAGAGATGGGTGTGGATTTGACTAGCAAAATTTGCAGTAAGGAGTGCCACTTTAGACCTCATTTTAGGATCTGTGAGTACTTTGCAGCTGGTAACTCTGGCTTTTTTTCCTCTTTTAATATAGGACTATTTAACTGAGTCTTCAATGCGGTGTTAGGGCTTGAGTTAACGTTACGCTTTTCTCTAGAAGTCGTCAGAATTTTTATTATAAGAATATAGTTTAAAATGTTAGTCCCTGCTTATGTGTAAGGGTGCAGCACATAAGGAGATAACAGGGAAAATTCTCATGTGCTGGAGGGAGCTACGCAACCTGACTTCAAAGAAATACGTGCCCAGCTGTAATGACTGCCTGAATGTTTCTACTGTACCAGCTGGATGATTGTGATCTCTGTTTAAACAAAAGATTTCTTCATTTTGATCCATCTATTAATCCTCGTTTCAATGAAAGATTCTTAGCTCATTAAATTAGAAGCTGCTCACTGAGAGATTACTGGGACAGCACAGCTTAACATTATAACTTTTAGCAGTAAGAATCCACCCCCTCAAGGAGATGGACTGAAAAGCACTTCTTAAAGTATGTTATCATCAATCATTATCATCAACAGGTAAAATATTTTATTTCTAATACAGGATTTTCTTATTTTAATACAGCACATTATCTCTTTGGTTTGTTAAAGAAACATGATTTATGAACACACTCTCTTCTTTGTTCTTCTAATAACTTTTGATCCTATTATCTATTTTCAACCAAATTTGACAGAGATATAGTGGCATCAGTGATGATTTCTGTTAACCTATTCTGTGAAAATAGGTTGTTGGGCAGGGAGAAGAAAGCCAGGTGGACAGCCTTACAGTGGTAGAGGCTGCAATGTAAAGTCAGGTGCGTTATCAGATATCAGAGAATTCACACAAGGCTGTGGAGTTAACATAGATATATGAAGTTTCATGAAGGAACATTTACTGTTGATAATGAGATGAAGAGTATTTTTATGCAGATACAACAGATATATCTGCTACTCCCGTTGCTCCTGTGGAATTTCTATAGGAGCAGGAGTTTCTATCTTGCCAAAATACGTATCTGCTATTGCGCTACATTTTGAACTTATCTTTGAAGTATTTGAGTTTCCTCAGGGTGGTTATTTTTTGCCTTTCTCTGAATTTGAAAGTGTCATTAGTATAACTTTTCCATGAAGTCAGGGGAATTTTGGTTTTGCCTTTGGTGGGAAAAGAGGCATCCTGGCAGTGAGAATTTCTGCAGTTCCAACTGTGTCATGTGTCAGGCAAGTGTGGAGACCTGTACTCTGGATCTGAGCAAACTGACTTGTCTCATTTCTGACCTGTGGGAAGTTCAGATACCTCCATCTTTTGTTTACTTTCTGAATTAAGGAAAAAAAGATTTTGTTGATTTGGAGAATACTTTGCTTTGACATTTTTTTTTCTCATCAACATGAAGCGTTTGGATGTTGTGAGTCACAACATTTCACTTGATTTGCTGAACATAGATGACACATTTGAATCATTTAAACATAAACCTGAATTAGTTTTTGAAATTTTAAAGCCTCGAAGAAGTGACATTTCAGGCCTATACTTTTCTTTATTATAAGAATATAGTTTAATATACTTTTCTTTAGGAAGACCCTGACCAGGCTGTCTCTCTCATGAAGTACTTGGAGACTCAGAGGAAGACTTCTTACCTCCTGGAGATTTGCCTTATTGTGTTCTAATAATGACAATTACTGTGGGCAGCAGAGGAGCCCTAGCCCACCAAGGGGAATGTAGAAATACAAAGCAAGAGACAACTGAAGAGCAGGTCCTGTGTTGCAGCTCCATAGGAAAATGAAGCTGGTCTGGAAGCAAGTTTAAAGTTTGAATTTTATACCCGGCAATTAAATCTCTAAGCTTTGTGAAATCAAAATATATATGCATAAAGTTACTGATCGTCTTGATACAAAGACTTTGTGGAAATTGTAACAGGTGAAGATTTCTTGGGAAAATTCCCATTTTGAGGTCTGTAATCCTTAGGGATAGTTACATCTCAGAACTCAGAATTCTTAAGTTTTATGGGATGTGAATTTTTTGAGCTGAGACATCTACAAGCAGTCCAGAAGCTCAATCTAACCTGAGGAAGTGAGGAAAAATTAAGGTTGTAAGCTGCAATTCACTGTTTTGGGTTAATCAGTTGTTTCCCAGAAGCAGAGTCTCGTTTGGAGCAACCCAGTCATCTTTTCCCTTTTCACATCCAGAAGGTGAAACTCTCACTGTGCCTGTACACAACCAGAGACCACACTGCTACCTTCTCTTGAGAGAAAAGATGTTTTTTTGTCAGCTGGCTGATTCTAAAGGGACTTCTCTGCTGGCCACAGAGAAATGACTTTCCAAACGGTGGTTTTATCTCCACCCTGCTGCCTTTCATTTTCTTTCACTCCAGGACTCCTCCTGCACTGATTCTGCAAGGTTTTCTGTCCCTCTCATACCATGCTCTGATGGCTTGGACAGCTTCCCCACTACAAATACTGAGCCTGCAAAAAAGCTGCAGGCTACTGATTTGACATTGTGAAATTTGTTGTGCTTAATGTTTTTTTTTTTTTTTTTTTCTGCAAGGGGGATTGTTGAAGGCTTTTTGTCTCTTGTTTTTCCTACAACATTTTTGAGCTGAAATGCTGCCAGAGCAACATTTTCAAGCAGCAAGAAGCCTTTTATTTTCAGGGCTGTAGATGGAGCATTCTGAGTAGCCTTAATCACATACATAAAGGTTTTAGTATTTCTTTTGTATGGCGTTTTATGTTGTCAACTACTGTAGTCAGAACCATTTCTGAGACTGGAGATCTATCACATCATTGGGTTGAGATGACTAACTTAGAAAAGCAAATCTTTATGGAAGATGTAAAGAGACCTGGAAGATAAGAAAACGGTGCATTTTATTAAATGATGCATTAATGAGGCTTCACATTTTGAGCACAGCACCTGTTTATACTGACAGCACTAGAGTTCCTGGATGTAACTTTCCATATCGAATATATGGCTTGTTCTTTCTCTTGTTACAGCCTGATTATTCTGGTGTAAATGCATCACTGCAGGTAAATTCTTTTTTATTGTAGAACAGCCATCTGTGTTTTTAAAAACTTGATGAGGCTTTGAAAAGCCAAGCAGCATCAACTACTTACAATAGCCAATTTTGATAACTTTAGAATCAGAGCATTCAAAAATAATCTTCAGCAATAAGTGAAAATAGATTGTATGGTGCAATGGGAAGCTTATGTGCTGGTTGTCTACATGCATTCTCCTTAAGCACCTTTCCCCTACGCTTGCCAAATTTAGATATTAGATAAAAGATTTTAAAATGGTGCCCTAGGCTCCAACTTGGTGGTCTTAAATATTTACTGCCTCCTTGCACACAGTCTTGCGTACTGAAGTAATTGCACTAACAAATTACAGTCTTAAAATATCTGTCTAAACAATTTCTAGGCACAGTCTGATATTTAGATGCTTAAAATGCTTTTCTGAAATCCAGTTTATTGTGCATGCAAAATTACACCTGAAAGAGGAGTGTTTCTGAAAAATCAGGGTCATTTATGTGAATGTATCCAGTAGTTGTAACCAGTCATTTACATAATTGTAGAAAAGTACCGTGCTGTTACCCCGCGGTAACCATTCTAGTCTGTGATACCTGTCCAGTGGAATAAGATGCATTTATAGCCTTTGCCTCTTTAAAAATATCCATAAGCAATGCCTTGTCTTGATCTTGCCTCTTTCATGGGAGTGTTGAATGTTCTCTGTAGACATTGATTTTACACTGGACACTGCTACTGTGAGGCTTTCTTACTACTTTCACTTATATGAAACACTTCAGGAATTAACTTAGCTAAGAGAAATAAAGTGACTTGCCCAGGAAGACACACACAGTCAGTGGTACAAGCCAGGAGAAAGAACAGAGGTTTTTATTTTATCTTAATTACTCCCTTGGAAAAACAGATCTTTATACTGTCAGGATACAGTATAATCTTCGTTCAGTGCTGCAGGAAGGTGTGAACTATATAGGATGCTCTGTGACACTGAAGTTAGGATGGAGTCATTCAGCTAAGTTCAGCTGTCCTTGGATATAGGTATCTTTTCTAGGCTTACTCACCATAGGCAAAAGGAAAGGTGGTCATGCCCAGAAGGTGACTTCCCTATGCTGAAGAGTGCATGACTTGCTCTGTGGAGGTCCCTCTGTATCTCTCGCTGTGAGGGAACGCTAAAGACTAACTTAGACTTGACACCCAATTCATAGATGAGCGGAGTAGATGAGTTGAATCTCATCCTGAGGAGCCGTTGAAGGTCTCTATACTATTTGTGAAGTCAGTGGTGGAAAAAGAGCTCCCAGTAAGTTAAACCAGCGTTTAAGGTAGAACTCAGTCCCACTGAACATCCAAATATCTCAGTCCCATACCCAGTTCTGGCATCCCTTCTGAAAATGCTTAGAAACCTTCTCAGAGGTGTACGCAATTGTGGAGGCTTATCTTTAAATGGAACTATCTTGCCATAAATCTGTGAGCTCTTGGAGAGAGGATAGCGTAGAAATAGCATAGAAAGTAAAAATCTAGCGAGAACTGTTTTTTCATCAGATTTAGTATTCTTAACAATGACAGCTGATGTTTGAAAGCGTTTGTATTGCGGTTCTTGCTGATGTCTGTGATGTTACATGAGATAGCAGATGCAGAAGAATCTGAGCAAAGTGCACCCACATGATTCCCATTCTGAATGCAGCAAAATATTCCAGGGGAAAAAAAAAAAGAAATTTCAGGCAGATGTATGCAAGAAAATTCACAGTAGATATGTGATGGCATGTAGGAGATAATGCAGAAATTAGATGAGAAGTGAAAATGAGGAGTATGGTTCTCAGCTTTCTAGCCAGGTTGTATGGCAGACATTTTCTATATAAAGCTGATAACTTGGTGGTCAGGTTTTTAGGCTAAAAATTGGCCCCACTAAACAAATCTTGATATGATACTCTAACATCACTGTTGAATACAGTCCAGCTGCTTTAGTTATCTGCAGCCAAACTTCCAACACAGACTGAAAAAATGTTATGTTACTCCTAGTTGACTATATATCTATATGCTTGTACCGCAGTTGAAGCTGTGATTTGGTTTGCTGGAAAAATTAGATGAGTAGTCTCAAGAATGAGATTTGGTGGGGAGGTTGCTAGTTTAGAGTGCCTTTGAAACCAAAGACAGATTTTTTTGACACTAGATATTTCCTATATGCTCTATCTCTTTCAGCAGAAAATACCAAGTTACCCAATAAGGCTTATAGCTGTAGCAGTTTGGTGGTTTGGCATCCTAAGTTTGACAACAGATTTAATGTTTCTTAATGCTGTGAAGAAAAGAAAATCCTGGGAGTAATGGGCTAATGTTTTTTAATTACTGAAATCACTTGGGGAAAAAAGAAACTGAAAGTTAATACTGGGAGGCAAGTGCTCTTGTTTTTAAAAAAAAAAGGGGCAAAAAAAAAGCAGAAACTTCCTTTGTCCATGGAAGTGACTCATGCTTGCTGAGCTTGTCATGTCTGTAGGAGCTACGGGGCTGAACGGAAGAAGATGACACCACCCAAAGTGATTAAATGTTGCCTTTCCAGGTTATTGAAGCTAACTTCTGAGAAAGATGAGTGATCCCCAGAACAAAATACTGAATGAAGACCTGAGGGGCATCAGTTCATTTACCAGCCCTGATACAGGCTCCCTCAACTGTCACAGGCAAATCACTGTCTATTTCCCCTTAGATAGATTTGCAGTAGTACTTTTCCACCTTATTTGGGCAGTAGTTTGATTTCTGAAGATCTTAACAGTAGCCGGATAAAGTATACATTAGAGGAAAAATGTTTTAATAAATGACACTTCACCATTAAGGGTCATGACGAAACATTATCACCTTAAGGGATTGTTTGGGGGAAGAACAACACTTCTTTCAAACTTTGAGAATATGTTGACAAGTTTGAAACCAAAGGGTATAACTCAACTGAAATCAAGGGAGCTATACCAAGAATTGATTTATTCAAATTCCTTGAAAACTGACGTATTTTTGGAGAAGTAGGATTAGTGAAAGATTATGAAATACTGCCCAATTCAGGTCCAAGGCACATAGCACAGGAATCCTGAAATACTGTTTGGGCTTACAGAAAGTGGGTGGTGAGGTCCTCACCTAATTACCTGATGGATGAAAGACTAAATTAGTTGCTTGATAATGATGTGAATTCGTCTTGAAAAGATATGTGCTTTGTGGGTGTTGTGGGGTTGTCCTGTGGTGAAAAATTGCATGTTTCAGCCTTCATGTGCTTCTGGATGTCTGTGGTATTAACATGAACCGCTGAAGTAGAAAACAGTACATGATAATTGCTTTGTTCTTCTACCTTCTGCTTCTGTTTGAAGATTCCCAAATTCACGGCCTTTAAGTCTGCTTCTCTGAGGAGGAAAAAAAAGTTTTATTTCCAAATATGCCACTTGTGTTTCTACCTTACCTCTTGATATTTTGTCAGCATGTTTTCCTTCTCTTCTGTGGCCTCTGCTGCTGCAGCACGGGGAGTTTCTGGGCAGAGACTGAATAGCGTGCCAGTGTTAAGCTGCAGGCAGGATACCTTTTGACAAAACTGTGTCCAGCAAACTTCACAGGCAGCTTTAACAAGGCTTCTGGAACTGATAGGACTGTGAAGTTAGCCACTGTGACAGCAATTTATAAGCTGTGAATAGAACACTGTGCTGATTATATTGATTTTGAAACCTACCACCAAGGCTGGTATTCATTGACATTCTTGTTGGCAGTGTGTCACCGAAGCTCCATCTATGTTAAAAGTGAGATGTATTAATACTAGACTTGTCAGATTTGTCTGAACTCAAATGCAGACAGTGCAGGCTTCGAAGGTATCATCAAGAAGAAGCCCTATGTGCTGGGCAATTTGGACTTTCATGAGTTTTTTTATTTTTTTTTTTAATTGTAATCTGCGTGCCTTGTCTGAAATCTTTTCTCTCTGGGTTTTATCTGGAGTCTGGTAAATGCAGCTAGTAGAGCAGTCATAAAGTCTAATTAGTCATCTTCCTGGCGGTGGATATCCATTGTCTCAAGTTGGTGATTGTGTAGACTGTGGGATTGCCCTTTGTTCGTGGAGGGCTTTCTTAAAATGTAAGGGGGACAAAACATTTGGGTTGAAGTCAGCTGTAAGCATCTGGCCTGTGACAGCACAAGTAGTGGCAGCTGCACCTGGGTTTGCGAGGTAGGGCATCCTGCAGGGCTCTGGGCTTCAGTACCTCCGCATAGACAGAAAAATGAAATGAATTAAGAAGTCTTGACAAAAACCCTGGGGGGCTGGCGCACTCCCTGGTCTCCCTGCAATAAAGAAACTTTTTAACTTTTTTAATTGCTTCCATTTTTTTCCTTGATGGTGACATTTTTTCCCCAAGTGACTAAAATGGTAGTTCATTTATCATTTTTCCTTTCCCAGGCCCATGTGACTTTGTTTTCCTTAATTTTATTTAATTGATTATAACTAATTGACTCTCAGTTTAGGGAATAGAGGTTTCTGAGCCTGCTGATTGGGTCTTCATTTATTTTTGTTGAAGTCTTTTGTTTGTTTTTATTTATTTATTAAAAAGAATAACTTTGTACCTCAATCATTGGCTGAAAAGAAGAAAAAAAATACAAGGTTTATTAACTTCTTCTTAAATTAATAAGAAGAGAAACTGTGCTTTTAGCATCTTGCAGGGTAGCCTAATCCTACTGAAGAAGCAGCCTGGGCTTCATTGCAAGCCCACGATAACGCTGGCTCCAGTGGCTGCCTGTTCCGAAACCAAGGGCATAATTAGGTGGCAGTGAGGGCTCAGCTGAACGCGAGGGGTGCCCTGCCCTTGGCACTGGAAGTCGCTTGACGCTTACCTTAAAATCTGTTAAGCCTTCTGTCTGCTTTTGATTTTCACTAGGCCTACAAACACAACTACATCTGTGAATTAAGCTTTTGTGTATATCTATATATCTATATATCTATTTGTATACACTATTTTTTTCATTCTGGAGTTTGCATATATTGTATCAGTCTGGGAATGAGTCACAGTAGCGTACTCCAGTGCATCATCTCTCCAGTACAATGGTGGTTGTGCTCTTTTAAAAGGAAAGAAAAACAGATTTCCTTGGCAGTGAAAATAATTCCACTTCAATCTCTGTTATGTAAATAGTCATATTTATTTTTTATGGAAAATACTTGGAGATCCTTGAGAGAAAACATTTATTTGATAGATGCGTGGATGCATTTAAAAATGAAATGCTGGCTAAATAATATTAATTCATGAGGCTTCATAGTGCAGCTGCTTTTTTCCTTGGTTCAGTAGGAGTAACCTCCCCCCCGCTGCTCTGTGGGGAATAGTCAAAGGGGTGCTCTCTGCACATCAGTATCCCAGAAAAAATTATGTGATGACTGGGAGTGAATTGCTAGACATGTTCCCCACACAATTTCTCGCTTATTTTCTATGCTAGGTTTTAGAGGCGGACTCCAAGTAGTCCCTTGATCCTGAAAAGATCTTGATCAAACTGCTGGCAAAATTGTTTATTTTTGCTATTTTATGGGTTGCGTGTATGTACTTGCAAAGGGGTGTGCGGGGGGGATTTTCTCAATGGCACAGTGCTGTCTCCATGAATCTGTCTGCCTCCTTATGCCTTCCTCTGTGCTGCTTGGCGATTATTGCATGGGCTTCCTCTGTGAATTAAGAAATGTGCAGGAATCCTGCTATGCCATGAAAGCCAAGGGAATCTTAAAGAAACTTTTTGTCCACAAGTTGTGCTTTACCCAAGAGCACCATCTTCTGGATGTTGTGTCTCCATTTCTGGGAGCACCTCAGTTAAATTTTGCTTGAAGGGGAAGTGTGCTATGGAGAAGTGAAAGCTTGTAAACCTCTGCTTGGGGGAAGACTTGTTGTCATTTTCTATATAGAAAACGCAAAAGCTTTCTCTAGACTACTTTCACTTGCTTTTGCAGGTGTGGCTATCTGACCTGTTCATTAGTTGCAGTGCTGGGGAGGGTCTTCAGAATTCCACGTGTTTCTTGGCTGGCTTTGGGTACCTCTGTCCATGATCCTGCTGCTCATCGTATTCTTGCAGTGAGTTCCTGTTCCTGGGCTCTTTTTCAGTTGCTCTGGCCCTCAATTTCATTCTTCTGAGCTGCTTACTGACCATTAAAATCTGTGTATCCTGACCAAAGGGCAAGTCCCTCTGAAATACTCTGAACTGCTGAAGAAGAAATCGTCTTTAGGTCTTTGACCTCATTTTGGTCCACTATGAGATTAAATCATTGACTTGAGATTTAGGAGAGATTTGTGGATGGAAGTGATGCTGGTTCAGGTCAAGGGAAACCTTATGAAAAGCCTCTCTTTAAAAGCTGAGTGCACATAGGCATGATTGCCAAAAGAATCTCTTTTGAATCAATGTTCTCTTCTGCCTGTGTCACAGCACAAACAGGCAGTAATACAGTAAAGTGTTTAAATGTGAAAAGGGTCAAATTAACAATCAGGTTAAGAGAAAATTTAAACTAATTTCTATTCACATATGCCCTCTTTTTATGGGTACTGCTTCAAACTTTTACCTATTGTTCCACTACAATACGTTACAGGTTTCCATTAGTCTGAAAGATAGTCGCAGCTGGAAAGAATTTCATCAACAACAATCCCATCACCTGTCTGGTGTCTTGGACAGACAAGATGCAGGGATGTGTCATGCTGAACGTGAACTCTAAACTCAAGACTGGGCATGTGCTCTGGCAAAATGGGGGGAAAAAAATTCGTTGTAATTAAATGTGCAAGATGGAGACAAAAAGGACTCTCTGACCTCATTTTGCACTGTTCTGCTATTTCATGAGTCACTTAAACCAGGGAAGAGTTTATTTGGTAGGAGAAACTTTGGAACTGCAAGGGTGGTTAAGCATGGAAGAGATTTCCTTGGGGGTGGTGAAGTCCTTATCCTCAGAGGCTTTCAAGAACAGATTAGAGAAACGTCTGTCAAGAACAGTTTGTGTAGCTTAGCCTGCCTTAGGCAGAAAGATAGATTGAACGACCTTTGAGGTTCTCTTCCAGCCCTATTTTGATGATTAATCCTCAGAGGGAGTGCATATACTCAGTGCTACATTTGATCTGAGCTAGGATGCAAGCACGTTGGTTGTTAGAGCAAAGCAAGCTCTCCAGCTGAATATCACGCATAAATTTTGCTTCAAGTGTCCGTATTGCAGAATGGAAAGCTGGGCTTGTTTGTCTGAGTGGAAGAGCCCTCAGGGTGAGGTGGCTGAACTCCCCGGGAAGCTCTCTGTCATGATTGGATGGTGTTAACTGCTACCAGGGGCAGAAGAACGTCCCTTCTTCACACCCTGATTAATCTTGGCAGATTCTGCTAAACTCTCTCAGCTACATATAACCTTGCTCTTTTGTTCAAAAAGATGGTCAGCTTGCATCCATGTCAGTAAAATCTTTATTCACCTTGTGTTACCGTACAGATATTGCATGTTGTACTAGCAAGGCTAAATGAGACTGAGCTCTTCAGGGCTTGTGTCTTACCTAGGTAAATCTAGAGAACCTAGCCCAGCAGGCCCTCAGGGCACCTTTTCAGCAGTCTTTGGGTGCTATTACAAGCACTTAATATCACAGGGGAAGCAGTAAAATGGAGAATTCCTTTTGGAAACACTTGAAGACATCAATTTCTGCAATCATCCTTCCCTATTCTGACACAGATGCAGAGGAGTTACAAGTGATGTTACCACATGAATCTCATTAGAAAGTGCCCACCAAAGTATTTTCAAAGTGCCGTTTCAAAGCATACTGCTTTCTTTCACCATCACCGCCTCCATTCCATCTCCCTAAAAGTACCTCAACCAAAGCATCTGAATAAAGGCAGTGAGAACAAAATGCATGCATCCCTTTTTGCAGCTTCCCTTGATAATCTAGTATTTCACGAGAATGACTCTGGAAGAATAGTACTCAAGTTTAACATGGAAAACATTGTTCAGCAGGAATTGCTTTGTGCCTTACACACTGGAAATGAGGTCATATATTCAAAAGGGATCTAAATGCTAAAATTTACCAGATAGGATTCGTATTATGATCTTGACATGGAAACTAAGCCTTAGTAAAAAGTTTCTTGCAGGTTAAAGTTACAGTAACTGGTACAAGCAGTATCTGGGGATATTTTTAGCTGTACACTGTACTGCTCAACATCATCTGATTGTAGCAGAGTTTCAGACTTTTATTTGAAGAACTAATACATGCGTTAATGGTGCTGCAAGAGTTGCAGCTCTATTGTTTACACCACATACTGGGTTTTACTTCCATTGCTTTTTAAGCCAATTCGATCTGGTCCGTGAATATGTGCTATATGATAGCACATATGACGCTATCTGGTAGCGTTGTGCTGGTCCTAGACCTGTCTGAAAGTCATGAGCAGAGTTTTAAAACTGGGATGTTTTAGTTTATTTTTACCAAATGTGCTTTGGAGAAGTTGAAGCTGCTGAGTAATTAACTTGTCTGAGAAATCTCCACATGTACCTCTGTTCAGTGCTTAGTAGCAGCTCTATAGATCCACATAGCCCTGCTCAACATTGTGTGTACTTGCAAGAAACTGAAGATGATTTAAACTTGCAAATTTTGGGTCTGAAGCACCTACCAGTGGGAGTGTCTGGGTTTAGATCATTGGAGTAGTGCATTTAGCCCACACCAGACTCCTGAGGTATTTGAAAGCAGAGGCTATTTCAGTCTCTTTTTTTCCCTCATCTTGAAATCTCTCTCTATCTCTGTCCATTTTTCCTCAGGGAGACAAGGATTTGGAAAAAATATGGAGTTTCCAGAAGTCAGAGAGGCATAGCAAGGATTTTGTCTGAATGTTGTGAAGCTTGGTTGTCTAAGGAAATGAAATTATGACATCAGGAAGTTTGCTGTTCTTCATTTACAAGCTAGCTCTTGAGACAAAATGGCTAAGGACATCAGTGAGCTTGTATCCTTACAGATCTGCTGCTTGTGATAATGCAACAAAAGGCTGGAAGGGCAAGAGGGGTGAACTACAGGAACAACGTGTAAATGAGGGGCTGTTTGCACCGATTTTGTTCCATTGTGAGCAGAACCAAATGGAGACTGACCTGCTGTATATTGCTGTATCTCCTTAATGAGCCAGCAGGACAATTTCATTCTCTAGGCTGTCCAGACTGGACCTCTCGTGAGTGCTAAATGTGGATTTCTTTACAAAATGCTCTCTTCGTATTATTTTTGAGTATGCAATTACATGGTGAGCATGCTTGTATTTCTCTTGATGACTGTGTTTACAAGACCAGCATTTGTGATGCTTTTAAACCCGAGATTATTCAGTCTTCTAATTTTAGAGCTCTCTCTTTCTGCCTTCTATGCAAACCTGGTGTTACCAATTGAAAATTGGCCTCAGCTTCAACTTGTGGAATTTAAAATAAATTGTGATCAATTCCTTTTTAAAAAAAAAAAAAATTCTTTTCACTTACATTATTTGTCCCAGCTTCCACATGAAGAGGTGCGGATATGAAAGGGGGTCCCCTCAGGTAAGGATTACAATCAGCAGACTAGTAAAGAGGGGAAGTTTTTATGTGACTGATATCCTGTGGCAGTCTCCGCCTCATTACAGATTGGGCTGTGATAAATAACAAGGTCCAGTGGTCTGCAGACCTCAGACTTTGCTGCTGCCCCTGGAGAAAGGTGGCTCTCTGGTCGTCGATAAGAAACAGCAAGCCTCCACGCTTCTGGGCTGTGAGAGCGTCCAGCGTGGTGCAGTGAAGCGAACTTGAGCGTGGAAGCTGTTGTCAGGAGACGCACGGTCTCTAGCTGGGCTGCCTGATGTGCAGAAGCTGGGGACACCGGCAGAGAGGTTAAAGAGTCTATACAGAGCATCACCCCTTTTCTTTGGGTTTGTCTTTTTGCCAAAACAAATTTAGTGCTGGAGAAAGGTATCAGCTGCTAGTGCTGGAGAAATGTCTTCTCTAGCCACAGCTGCTGTGGGAGGATCCTCTTGCTTTTGTTTTCTCATCAGATCTCTCTCTCTTCCCCCCTGCCCTCCCAATCTTGTTTTTTAGTGAGATTTCTTGTTCCAGAGAGCTACCACCAAAGGCTGTCGGACTAAACCTCTTCATACCAGATTACACGTGAATAATTCAGGCACATTGGCATTCATCCCCATCCCCATCAAGGCTGTTGCCCAACTGAACTTATTCCTAGCTAACCCTTTTCCCATTTTTGTTCTTTTTTCCACTTCCCCACTCCCTTTTGAAAACAGGCACCCATGCCAACTGCTTCTTCCACTGCGTTCCGCAGGGAACGCTGACTGCTGCTGTGGATGTCTTGTGTGACTGGAACACTAACGAGAAATAGGTTACCGCTGAACACACTGGCTTTGAATTGTGCTTTCAGGTCAGAAGTGATTTCAGCAAGGGGGATTTCGTAGCAGTATTGTTCATGCCTCTTGCTCGAAAACCTCGCAGCAGCAGGTCGGCAGGGACCAGCTCTGGCACCTTCCACGCAGGAAGCACTGGCCTCTATCAACCCAAATAAAAATCTCTCTGGTAAAGGCCTACTGCTAGTGGTAGCTTTTCTCTGTTCTGGAGCAGAAATGTGTAATATTGTAATCCTGTGCAGGGAGGCTCTGAACTTGAGGCCAATGACGGCAGACGTCTTTGTGGCCAGTTTTTGAAGAGGTAATTGGCAGATTATTATTGAATTCCTAGTAGTCTGCAGTGGTAAAAATACTTTGCTCAAGCCATTCCTCAGTTTTCTGTGAGGACATTTCCATTTGTGACCTGTGACACTGCAGTAGAGGGGTATCTCTCACTCTCTTTGTTTCACATCTTCGCTATCCATGATGCACGTCACTCTGCAGAAAGCCTGTCTGCCCACACATTGCTTTTTCTCATTTTTAGATTACTGTCTCAGTAGGGTGCATTCCCTTGAAACAAACATCGTTTGATTGTAAAGATAAAGTATGTACAGGAACATTAAAAACTGTTTGGATGGGTCAGCTTATCATGAGCATTGTAGAGGCTTCCCATCCCTCCAGCACAGGACAGGCAGTAAAGCTAGCTCTTTTGGCTTTCTCAGTGACCTTTTAAGTGACTTTATCTAGCAATGACACCAATTAGCAGTAGTTTAGTCCAATGGGATTAGCTAGAGACTGCTAAATTCATCTCATGTATGCCTCTGAAAGGCCACAACCAGCCTTTCCTTGCTGGATTGGGTACGAATGGGCACATGAAAGGTGAACTATTCTATATTCTATTACTTATCCCCTTGGGCAACAAAGTCATCCCCTGTAAAGCTGAACTTTAAATATGATGGTTATTAAGGCTTGTCCAGGCTTGAGATTTAGCTCATATAAATTCTGACAGGAACAAATGACTTTAAATTGTTACCAAACCTTTCTTTCTCCCTGTTCCCTTACCCTTCTAGGTCTGCCGTTTGAAGAGGAAACTGTGAATAAGAATAGCACAAGAAGATAAACAGCTACTTCAAAACAAAGTTTTCCAGCTCCCTTCCTAATGCAAAACTTTATTGCAGTGTGCTGTACTACAATTGAAGGCAATGTGGTTGTGACAGGTACTTCTCTATTTTAAAGTTGACTTTAAGAGCAGGTAATGAGTGGAGGGGGAGTGGCGCATGTCAAGCTCTGCGTAGGGCTCAGTGGAGAAGACGTTGTAGCATAAGGCAGTTTCCTGGGTAAAGGCTCTATCAGATAATACACAAAAGTGTTGATGGAAAAGCAGGTTGACCAAAACAAATTACTAATACGTATTAGGGAGTGGCTAGAAATAGGATTGAGGGTCTCTGGGAATTATTTCTGGCTCTTATTGATGGGCATATCATTTCCTCACTTCCTCACGTTGTCCCTGTTCTGTTCTTCCTGCTCATGTGGCAAGAACCAAAGAGCAGTTACCGCGGGTACTGCAAAGTTGAATTAACTTAAGGTCTGACTTCATATCAACTAATGGACTAAAAATCATGTCAGATTCACCATCAGTTCTTTCTGTTTGAATGAAACCTACTACTATATTCAGAATGGCAAATGAAAAGTAAAGGCTGGGACGGAAGACTCCTACCACTGATTTTTGGGGTAGGAGAGATCACTAAATCACCCCCCACCCCACCGCAACTCTTTTTTTGGCAGGGAACAGCAATAGTCGGTCAGACTTCTCATAGATCCGATGCAGGCAAAGTTGGCAGGAAGCCCGTGGCCATTTTGTTACTCACAGCAGCCTGCTGCTCAAGGCAACAGCCTGTTTCGCTTCTACCTAGAGCTGGCCGTGAAAATACGCCACCGTTAAAGACAGCCTGCATAGCACATTTGTCAGTTCAATTAAATTAGCTTTAACAGATCTCTTATTTTAAACAGATGCAGCTTTCTTACATATTCAAGGGCTGTTCTTCAAGGACTGTGTACAACATCTAGCCTGCCAGGGCTCTGACCTCACTAGAGATCTTGAAGCGGTATCAGGAGCTGAGTAAATAGAGTTTTATTTAGGGTGAAACAACATGTCCTTTGACTTAAGATAATGGTACTCTGCAAAGCTGCATGAGTCTGCTATTAGCTAATGGTCCCTGTAAAAATACTCAGTGATGTTGCACAGCAAAAGAGGATAAAACCAAACTGTCTTGTGCCAAGTGATAAAACCTTCTGCATATGGTTATACCACTATCCTTTGCCCTTATGGTGCCTTTCGCAGAAGGATCTTGAGACATTTTCCAGACGTTAGTTAATTAATCTCCATAACATCCCTGTGAATTAGGAGACTTATCTACTGTTTTACAGACGGGTGAACTGAGGCACATAGAGGTTAAGTGTCTTTCCTGAAGTTAAGCAGTGAATTAGAGGGAAATGCTGGGAGTAAAATGAAGGGCCACGATTCTGTTTAACAGCCATGTTCTTTCATCAACACTGTGGTTAGCCAAGAAATCTACCTCCCTCTCTAGACCATGTCCTGTTTAAAAGGAAAGTGGGAAGTTCAAGTGTTTCTTTGGGTGTTTGCAAAACATTAGCTCATTAGTAAGTATTTTACTTGTAGTTTAAATACATGACATAGATTCTTGGGTATTAAGTGAAAGATTGTACTGTGTAAAACAGTAATTTCTTATTTGAAGCCAATTAAATCCTTCTCACAGGGGAATGAAACTGTGTTTAAAGACACCAACTGCGTGTGTATGTTTTGCCAAAAAAGCACGAACACCTCAAACTGAAATGTATATTTTTGAATGGTTTCCAAGTTTGGCAGTATAGGCTCTCTTGCACCTTAGAGAAAATGATTTTCTGCAAACGTTCAGCAGATTCTTTTGATCATACTTTTTTCATCAGAAAAAAGGAACTACTGAATTGCTTTGTATTTAAGCAGACATTCTGGAAGTCTGACAATGTGTTTTATATCTGCAACTTTTGTCAATTTGGGCAAAGGAGGTAGGTATTCGATATTTCTCCCACATGGTACAGCCTGTCTGAATCAATACATACAATAGGAAGGGTAGCAGTCTTGTAGAGATATAGTTGCCACCTGCGTTTTGGCAAGTACCATATTTACTGGCATAAAGCCCATTCATCTTTGAAATGCTCCAGCTGCTGATGATCTGTTCTATTTTAATAAGATGTCTCCAGATGTTTATGAAGAACCAGCGCAAAGGAGATGATCTATTTGACAGGCAGAACGTGAGTATGGGACTCACAAATACTCCATTGTGACTTTTGTGATTAATATTGACATGTTGAATTTGGCAGCTCTTACTGAAGCAATCTACTGCCAGATGGCGAAAGAATGGAAGGGGGCTGGAAGGAGAGGCAGAGAGACTTTCCACCTGCTGCTACCCAGTCAGTAGTCACAGTGCCTGGCACAGCTAGGGATGAAGAAGAGGCTGGAGGGTAGCACTGCTATATGATGGGCTGGGTGGGATGCACGTTCTGGTCCTGCATCCCTTCTTTTGTCGATGACAAACCTAGGATAGGTCATCAGCTCTTCTCCCACAAGGGAAACAAGCATCCATGGCCTCCTTCCAACCCGCAACAAATTACCTTTGTTCTTCCAATTAATTTAGCCTTCTGCTTAGTGTGCAGCAAATGCATAATTAGCTCTAGGAAGACAGAAATGTTATTTCAAAAAGCTGTTTGAAATATCCCAAAGAGGCATTCCAGCAGGCTTTACCCAGTATTCCTCTATCTCCATTCCCACTTTAATTACCAGTGAGCCTCCTTGTTTAATGCTATTTTATGGAGCTGCTCTTTCCTTCTCTGCTGCTATTAGAAAGTTGCTGATGTGGAAAAACCACGGAAAGTGTCATGAGAAGAATCATGGCAGAATGAGCTCACTTTGAAAATCACTATTCAAAACTAGAGTAGAGGCTTATGGTGTTTTTTTTGAGTCTGACACATCAAAACACTGAGGGACAGCGATAAGTTATCATCAGAAGAATGCTGAATCTGCCATTCTTTCCTCTTTTGCTTGGGGAAGTGGTACCAGCATTACGGGTGAAACATCACCTCTTGACTACCTATTCTCTTATGAGAGTGCAACAGGGCAAGCATAAAAGTACAACATAAATTTGACTTTCACTGTAGTCTGAAATTGTGCTTATCCTGCATTTGTCAAGGTGGGGTTTCAAATTCAGGTGAATATAAGAAGAAAGAAGGTTGTTATTTTCATCCACAAGTGAGATAACAATGTGATCTGTGGCTTTCATCTCTAGATTCCCTGCCTCACCATCCCTAGAGTCATGGGTTTTTAATATCCTGCACCCTCACCTGAGCTAGAGGAGGAGGACACCAGTAATGCACTCATCCATCCCATTTCATGCATGATGCCAGCCCTCAGAAACAAAAAGATTTATTTCTTCACACCTAGTGTATGTTCATTCTGATTCTACCTCACCGAAGTGAGTTGTTTCTGATTTTTGCTGGGGTAATAAAAGAGAATGGGATTTCTGCAGAGAGAAACAGATGCTACAGATTCTTGTTTTGCTTGAAAAGAAGTTTAAACCTTCTGCATCTATTTTTGTAGGAGAAAGTAGTCCAGAAATGCCGTTTCCTATTTGGTCACCAACAAAATCTCCTTGCTAAGATTCTGACCCATTTCTGTTTTTCAGTCACAGGACTTAAAAGAAGTAAAATACCTTCAGATTGTTGTACTGCTTGTGTTCAATTTTGTAATACTTTCCTATCCCTGTTATATCCCTATAATGCTGTATATGTATACCCACATTAGTAGTTGATATGTAGCCTATGTGCTGAGTAGAAATACTGCAATCTTAGGACAGGACGTAAAAGATACTATTCTGTCCAGTTTCAACACCATGGGGAATTTGGTTGTAGTCTGACCCCATTCTGCAACAAGAGGTCACAACCACAAAGGTGCTGCTATAGGAATGCATCTATGCATCTCTTTTAAACTGAGGTCAGAAAATAACTTTACTTAGCAAAGAAGGAGCTGAAGAAAAGGAAGCAGGCCTTGAAGGAGACTGGCTGTGAAAAATTGAAGGGTTATGTCCTCTCTTGCTTAATTATGTAACTTGTAAAGTTAGTTCCTCCCCTAAACCTGTGCAAAATATCTGCTGAGGTGTTTCTTCATCCCCAGTGGATTACCCAAGTGTTATGCTTACACACACAGAAATAATCCAACACCAGCTGGAATACAATTCACTGCTGGACTGGGAAGTGGCACTGAAATGACCAGGGAGTTTAGGACAGGAAATGAGTGATGGTAAGGATCTCAACTGTACTTCTCATGCAGAACCTGATTCTTCCCTTAATGCTATGCTGAAGCACTGCTTCATTACAGAGGGTAGAGTGCCATCTACTGAATCAGGCTGACAATGTGTTTTCGTAACTTTCACAAAAATGTGAAATGATCTTGTACCTGTATCGATTTATCCTAGTGCTCTCTGCTGACTATGCATTTAAGACAGCCCTCTCTGCTCATTCAGTTCAGTCTGAGTCCTACCATATGTTCTGTCTAAAGCTGAACACTAATGATAAGTAATGGGCAGTAACTTAGCATCAGTAGTGTGTCACATTAGCAATTCTGAAATCACATTATTCCAACTACTTTCCTGTATGGTTTCGTGTCATTTTGAAGACTATTTGACAGATTTCATAGAAAATATCTTTATCCAAATCACATATATTTCAGTTTTTAGGACCTTTTCCAGTTGTATAGCTCTTGAACTCTGAGCTGCTTGTGAATGATTATTGCAGATACCACTTACATGAGAGCTTCCTAGTTACGCTGGTAAAGATACACAGAACATGGCTGCTCTGAGAGATGAAGAGAATACAGAATCCACCTGGTGGCCCAGAATCCTGCAGTAGAGATTGATTCTTAACTCAAACAAGCATTGAGGCTTTTCTATAGCTAATGAATTAAATAGTACTGTCCAGGGTGTTTTTAAGGCCTATATACACCTGTTATCTAAAGGGGAAAATGAAGGAGATTTGTTCCTTTCATGTAGCCTGGAAGGTTTGTTATCCCTTGGGCCCTAGGTTTGACAGTTGTAAATGTTTTAGTGTTTCTTCACTCCTTCTCTTCAGGCAATAAATCTGTTCCTGCTCTTTGGAACAGAAAAAAAAAAAAAAATCAAAGAATTGCTCTTGCTGTCATCAAGAGGCTCTGACTCGCATGTGACAATTGCAGGCTCATCAGTTGTCATTGGAGGTTGCTGAGCTATCTTGCTGAAGGCAGTAGAGACAAGGAAGTGTGGCTCTGAACCTTACCAAAATTCAGGGGCTAAGCTGGGTCCGGCCTGTGTGTGAGCTCGCTGATGCAATCTCTTCAGAAGCTGTTTAGTTCTAACAGCTATACCTGAAAACTGATAAAATCAAAGCAATAGCTAAAGTGCAAGACTTATGTATTTTCCATGCAAGCCAGCTCTCCCGGACTCTTAAAACAATAGTGCATAATTTCACACAGGCAAACCTCTTGAGCTGTAATAAGTTCCTGTGATCAAAACGTAGCACTAGGCCTAATATGCCTTCTCAGAAAAAAGACATTTCTGTCATTGAACCTACAAAAGTATTTCCTCTATCTGTTTGCGAGATTTTTGCCACCCAGGTGATGATTCAGTTCTGCGCACGAGAGAACAGTAAAAATCAGTTAACGTTGCCATAAGACTTGCATTTAACAAACAGGCATTTTAAGAAGTGAGATGGGCTGATGTTTAAAGAGCAGTAGTTATTCCAATGAAGATTAGAAGATCTTCAGTCATGGATTCAAATTCCTTAGTTTTAAAAAAAAAAGGTGACATTCATACAATAATTCTGAGGAATTATACAGTGTATATTTATGATAAAGCATAAGGTGTAGGACCTCCTCCTACAGAAGTACATAAATGCCTTATTTATAATAAGGAAGGAAGAAAGAAACTGACCTGCGTGACCAGTTCTCACTGGTTTTAGTTTTCCACCTTTGCATGTATCATCCAAAGCCCAAAGAATTACAGGCTGAGCATCATCCGTGATGCTGGTCCAAAGGGTCTAGTGGGAGTTGCTCCAGAATCACAAAACCTCACTGAAGTTTCTATCGCTGAGTGTCTGTAAGAATGGTTAGACTAAATGTGTCAGACTTCATAGCGTCGGTTAAGCTTTGGAGCAGGCTGAGATTAACTGTCTTCTCAACGTTTGTTCTAGCTTTTTCTATGATTCTGATTCCAGAATCATAGAAATCCAAGATGGGAAAACCTTGATGTTGTGTAACTGTGGTCAGCAGTTCTAATTTCTGTTTAACAGAAGTGGTTTTCAAGTAGACTGGTGTTATGTGGCATATAACCTTTCCCAGCTTCAAACCCATTTCCAGTAATTGCGTATTTATGCTATGCTGTATGTGTTCACTCATCAGCTTGGAGCTGGAGATGCTGTCCAGAGTACCCCAAGGTGAAGCAAACGTCTTCTGTGTCCTTGCAGCGAGGGTGTGTGCCCTCAACCCCTTCTCCCTCTGAGAGCTGAAACTCCCTGTTTATCTCCAAATAACAGTTTTTCTACTCAGACCCAGTTAATACATGCTAACCTAATGTAAACAGTTTTTCATAGAAAACTTCCCTCAGGAAAACTGTTTGATTTTTGAGGAGTTGCTCAGCTGTAATCATGCAGAATTCTCTGGTTTCAAGCCATGTGCCTCCTGCAGAGGTGTTCTGCCTGCTAATGATAGGAACTCAGGCTGTTCTTTTTGTTTAGGCAAGGGCGCTTGAAGGACGGCTCTCTACTTTCACCATCCCTTCCTTCCTTATTCAAGAAAAATTGCAGAACTTTTGCAGAGTAAGTGTCATAGTCCCTCTGCTTAGTAAACCTGCCCCTGAAAATATATGGGCGTTGCTATCAAGGATGAGCCGCTTGTTTCCCTCTTTTCTAAGAGGTTGCTGTAGGGAGATGTTTCCATCCTTTTCTGATACAAGCTGTAAAACTGTAAGAAAAAGTGACTGATACAAAAAGTTGAAAGCTTTCTGTCCTCAGAAGGAAGATTTACTACAGAAACACCAGGCAGATACTTAAGAGTAGATTTGTAGTATGCAGTGAAAATGACTGTTCACTTAGTTCTAGGCAAAGCTGTCTCCTCCAAATTACCTGCTTCTTTTTATAGGAATCTGGATTATTTTAGCAGGCTGCAATAGCAGCCCTGTTACAGACAGGGAAGAAGTTGCTACAGTCTTTGTTGTGCCACTCTGTGTACACTTCAGCCTTCTCCAAGGCAGACACTGTCTTTGTAACTCCCCATCCTCTGAAATGACAGCTGCTCTGTGTGTAACTGGCACTGGGTCATATCCATGTGTTCATCTGAAGGGGAAAGGACTTGCATCTCCGCCAGCTGTGTTTTGAGACAGGTATGCATGCTCTGCGCTGCCCACATCTCCCTGTGCCTTCTGAGCAATCATCTGCAATAGTCCTTTCTTGGAGGAGTTCAAGGAGGATGTGAACAGTTGCCCCGTGCCTTCCTCAGAGAGCACAAGAATGTATTATATTGTTCTTCTAGACAAGTACTTAGTTTGCTTGGGAATGTATATTCCGGTAGTGGACTGTATTTATACACAGTGTGTCTTGAAAAACAAAAGGTAATGAATCACTTTACTGGCTGTATGCACCCAATTAATAAAGCATTAGTGATACAGGGGATGGCAGCCTCTGTGTTAACGTTGCCTGCCGGCTAAATTCCTATAAATAAATGTCTGCTCAAATTTCACTCATTTCTTTACCAGTGCTCAGAATACAAAATAATGCGTCCTGCAACGGTGGCTCTGTCTCCTTGTTAATCTGGCGTGTTGTTTCGTGTAGTAGTGAATGAATGGAACTCGGGGCTGTGCGGCTTGCTTCATTGATCCAACCCCCTAATAACTTCTCTTTGCAGGGTTGTACTCAGCGAAACAAAGTCAAAACAAGGAATAGAAGAAAGTTTGCAGAAACTGGAGGTGTAGGTAATGCTATGAGGAAAATGAGAAAATAGCTTCTGGTACCTGCAGGCTGAGCTATCTGGATCCTAAGATTTCTGTGGCATGGTGCATGGTGGCTGCTTGCTCTCCCTGCCCTGAGAGACAGGCCATTTGTCTGTGCAACAGTTCATATTGAAGAGATGTACTCGATGACTGATAATTTTAGCATGCATTGCAGGTGTGACTGCACCTATATACTCCCTGTAGAGCTCCACGTTCACCTGTTACTGATGTTGATTAATCATTCTTTCCAGGTATCAAACATGGGGCTCGGGGAGAAAATCTACAGCAAAAGCCAGCAAGGTGAGCACATTTGGGTATTAAACATGGCCGAGAGAGATTTCAAATTCTAATCATGACTTTTCCCAAAGTATTTGTTCTGCCCTATCAGCTAATACAGCAATAGTGCATATATTAACATCCTGAAATTGAAAAGGAGATCAAGGGTGTAGGGTATAAATTGGTTTTACAGCATAACGTTAAATAATCAAACCATACTGGAGCAGCCTCTGTGACAAAATGACTTACATTTTTGGTGCTGCTTTTTAAATGTGATTATGCATTTTAATTGTTTAACTTCAGTCTATGGAGTAGTTTCAAAGATGTTTTAAAATAACTTACAGCATGAAAAGCCTCCTGATCTTTAAATACGCCTCACGTTCAATAAATTTGTTTTTAATTTTGCATGATGTGTGAAACAGTAATTTTGTTCAGTTCTTTTGGGGGATGGAGCAGGATTTCATAAAACGCACTGGGACAAGGAGGCTGCAAATGCAGTAGAAATTTCCATTCTGCTTGCTGTCTTGTATCACTGGAAAAACACACAGCCCCTACAACTCTCACAGTGTTTGGAAGAGTGGTACACTCCTGCTATTCTAAGCCTTAGAAGGAGCAGCACTGTGGCATAATGAGGCTCCAAAGGTGACTGGTTTGTCTTACTCCTCTCCTTCAACCATTCATCTCGTTGCTATCTCCACAGAGCGGAACCCTATCCATAGTTCCAGGTGGCCCAACCGAATGTAGAATCAATTACAAACCTCAGTGAATCTGCTTCAGCAGTATCTAGATCCCCTCCCATGAATATGAGGCAGCAGTGGGTTAATTTGGAGACACATCTCACAAGCTCGATAATGTGTGAAAACTGCAATTTAGATCTGCACCTTATTCGTTTTCATTCCTGACTACTCAGAGAGCAGAAAATCATAATTTATAGTGCCAATTGTCAGTATTTTTAACCAAATCATTGCTTAAAACACTGGAAAGATGATAGAAAAAAAATAAATGGCAGATGGTGTCATTCTGCTAAATGTTGTTTACTGTTGTCTGCTGTTTTAGAAGTGCTTAAAGTGGAATTTAAACAAGAGCTTTATCATGCAAGCGACAGACCTTTCCTTCAAGGGTTTCAATTTAGTATATTTCTTGCTGACGAGTGGCAGTAATAATCTAGCTCATCAGTCACCTCAAATCCCAAACAGTGTCTTTAGTGAGGATGTGGCAGGGGAAGGCCTTGAGCACATCTGGGATCTCTGGGAAGCAATTAAACCTTCATGATCATATTTGCTGCCACAGTTGCTCACTGGAAAATTCTTAAACTGCTGTCTTGATTTTTATTTAAAAATGGTTCTGACCTTAAAGAAAAACATCAATGTGCAGACTTTGTAAAGAAATAAAATTAAGAGCATTTAAAACCAGACTATCAAGGTACCCCAATCATCTCATCTGCTGCCACCTGGCAGCGCTCAAAGAATTGAACACCTCTTCCTTACAGATTGCGTACTGGTTCTGAATACATGTTTTGTTCAAATGCTCAGTTAAAAAGGTAAGAATTGAGGCTGCTTTTGGAGATGAGTGCAATTTTGTACCTCCTCACACAATAGAATAACACTAATAACTTGGAAAAAGGACTTGCAAAGAATTTCCAGAGCAGTGAATCCTGGTTAATTTTCTTTTAAGATGCACCCATTTCTCAGTTGCATGGTACGCTTGTCAAATTTATTAAAATGACACATCTATTTGTAACCCTCTGATAAGAACCTGATTAAATTTTTTGCCTGATTTGTTGGAGATCCCAGTGATGTCCCTTCTAATAAATGTCAATTGCATTTGTTATTAATTTTAACATTTGTAGTCCCATTAATTTTTTAGGAAGGTTTGGTCTATTTTTAATGGGGTGTGTGTGTGTGTTGTGTTAAGAGCAGGAGAGCTGGCTTCACTGAAGAAAGGGTACGGTTTTCTTTGTGTGTTCCCCCCCTCCCCTTATACCACATTAACATTCATTGACAATCACTCCTTCAGCTACTGGGACGAGGCATGTTTATAGAAGATAATAACATGACTGAGGTCCTGTACTTGTCTCTCAGCATGGATTTAGGCAGGCAAGCACTCAGGTTGCTTTATCTTTGGTGACCAGTCATTTTCATAAAAAAAAACTTACTGCTGTGTAGAGCCAGGAGGAAACTCATATACTTTCTCCTAAAAGATCTGGTGATGAGCCTTGAAGGTGATCTTTCTGGTACTTCACAAGTGAACAAAATCCTTACAGGATCAGTCTGTTTGCAAAGATCAATGACATTTGCGTTTCTGGGCCTTAGATGTTTACCTACGGCAGTGTTCTTTAATTTATATTTTTTATTTTTATTTATTATCTGTTTTCTAACAGAAAAGTAAGAATACTTTTTGAAGTTAATATATTTTGAAGAGAGGTTTTGGCTGAAATTCAGCCTCTTACAGTCTAACTGAATTGGGCACCTGTTGTGTGTTACGAAGTGTGCGTCTTTTTCCTCTGTTACCAGTTGCTTTAATTTTCCCAAACTACACAATATCTGTCGCGGATAACATTGGCCTCCTGGCTTCTCAAAGTGCATGTGAAAACAAGCAAACGATGACTTCCTGGAAAACTCCCTGTGTTGCTCCTAAGGAATCTGACATTTCTATCCAGTGGATAGAGAACAGCTGAGTCCAGTGACTTCCTCTAGTGTGGTGGTGGAGGTTAAAATGCGAAAGACTTCCCTCTCTGCTTTAAAGAGGCAGGGATTTGGTCTTTAAAAAGAAATAAGTGAAATATTTAATAGAGCTGTGTGGGAATCAGAAACTTTTATCCCTTGGGAAGTTTATATTCTTACAGAAGTAGGACTTGGACTGAGCTAGAATGTTATGAGTGAAAACTGAGGTGCCCTGCAGGGGAAGTACTTTGAGCCAGGGCAACTGGAAGTGTCAGCTGGCAGAAGTTCAGATAGGCCTTTGTCAGTAATCCACCTAGCGTGGGTTGATGATATTCCTACGTGCCTGTGAGGTGGTGTTTGGACAAACACCTCTCCACTTGACTCTTACATAAAACTGAACACTGTGCTGCATCAAAATTTGGGATACCTTTTGCTGAAGACAAGCAGATGATATAGCATTATTTTGCAATATTTTCTGTATCTATATAGGGGCTTGCACAAATAGGTCACAAGTCTTCCATCCAGAATTGTCACTGGACACCTACAATTCTGAGACTTGAAAAACAATTAACTGCATCATTTCCCATTCTCCAATTGCTATTTCAAACGGAATTTATTTTCTTGAGTGAGGATTGTATACGCTACAGCTTTGTAAACTGAAAAAAGTGTTATGTATTTAACTACAAGAGCTTCATAAATAAAGTCAGGTCTCTAGCAAAATAACATAAAAGAACACTTTCTGTTAATATATGTACGTTTTCAGAGAGACAATACCTGCTTAACCATTTTTATCTCAGACTGCTTATATGATGTAAAGCTTTTAATCCCATGCTTTATTTCCCTAATGACCTAATTTCATTAACTCTACATCAGAGTCAGAAAAAAGTTCTCAGCAAGCACCAGGTCTTTCAAAACACAGGCTTAAAGCACAAGAAGGGATTTGTATATCCCATTAATTTTCTTAATTGTAAACAAAGCCTTGGTGCCTTGTGTAATAACCACATTTCAAAACAGCATGTAGCTCATTAAAGTCCTAACATCTGAACTTGTATATTAAAGGTAACCAAATAATTAATCTGAGTAGCATTCCTTTGATTAGTGACAGTGTGCCCACTAGAAGGCACTATCTGCTAGAGTTATAATCTTGAAAAGAGAAGAGTGAAGAAGGAGCTTCATATAAATAATTCCATGTGAATACCTCTGGAAGAACTGCCAACAGGTGCAATTTTAGAGAGAGGATGAATGGTGTATCTAGCCTTGGTTGCAGCTATTTCACAGCAAAACTATAAGGAATCAAAATTATTTGCTTTTTGAAGTCAGTGTCAAACGTGTTTACACTATGAAGGAATGCATTTCTTGAGCTTTCAAGATTGGAGGAAGAACCAGTGAGCAGCCTCAGCGCTCTGCCAGGATTTGGAAGACAGGAGAGTGAGGTTTCTCTCACCCAATTTCCCATGGCTCATTCCATCTAAGGAAAGGAACCAATAGTACTTTATTGGGACTGTTGAGATAGTAAGTCTAGAGGAGGCCAGATAACTTGAATTTGCACAGATGTTCCTTGTCTCCCTTGCCAACAATAGACTGCAAGAATTGCAAGATGAAATCCTAGTGGTTCCTCGTGAGCTCTGTCCCAAAACAGGCAGTAGCGCAGACTGTGGTACTTACCAGGTGCCTGAGGAAACCTATGTGGATTCAACTCAGGAAAGGAGGGCTTTGAAATTAGCTCTTGCAGACGGCGAGTGTCATAGCTTAGTGCCTCTCTGGCCTGTAACCAGCTTCATTCAGTGCACAGACCACATGGTATTAGTTAAAGAGCTATCTGTGTGCAGTCTTACTTACTGTACATTGTCTTCAGGGGGGTGATTAAATGAAAAATCCTCTTTAAGGACTCCATAATTGTGTCACTTATCAGTGGGCCTAAATGTTTCAAAACAGGACTTGTGTTTTGAATCTCTGTAACTAGTGTATCAATCCTGCTATAAAGGTAGCAGTTAAGACACCAGAAGAGATGAGGCAGACGTTTCAGCCCTATTTCTGTTGCCCAGCATAAAACGCTAAGGCTAGCATGCGCAACTTTGTGCTTATGAAACACACGATGATCTGCCTGTTTCTGGGTTCTCAGGTCTTAAAAAGGCAGAAATGACACTGCTGCTAATGACTGGCTATGAAAAGTTTGGCTGAAGACTTGCATAGTGTCACTCATCATTTTTGTCACAGAAAAAGACTGATTGTATTTGCTGTTCCTAATACAGATCTTTTGTGAAAATGCTTCTATACTTAGTAGTAGTGTAGTGGCAGTATAGTAGATTTCACTTTAATATATATGACCTATTTGTTAACACATAGTAATTTATTGGATTTTTTTAAATGACATTACGAATACCCTAAGGCTGGTATTACAAGGTATACTGATACAGTTCCTATGTTATGTTCACAAAATTCCCCTACTATTATGAGCTTTATTACAATTTCCTCTTAGTTTTGAAAAATGACCTGCCATATTGCCTTCATAATACACAGGCACTAATCTGGTGGCATTCAAAGAGCAGTCTTAACTGTGGTCCATGTGTACATGCTGACTGCCACTAGTGCTTTCTTAAATTTGTATCTCAAGCCAGAGTAGGATTGCAATGATTGTCAGTAATATGCGATATTGGTCATTTTAATTCACACCAGTGACATAGTACAGACTCTTCTAAAAACACTTTTCATCACCAAAATACTTTAATGTAATCCATTAAACTTCAGGCCTGTAAACGTGGATATGATTATAAAAGCAAACAGCTTTCTAAACCAAATATTTTGAAGAGTTCCAGATATTTGTTATTAAATGAGTAGGAAAGCTTTACAATTCTAACTGGATTCTCTCCTTTCTGTTACTCAAAACACCATTGCTTTGTTTAGCAAACTTTGTATTGTACAACAAACCAGCAATTTAAACTGAAGGACCACAAGCAGACACTCCCAGCCCTATTCTGTCAAGTATCACTATTTGAATCGTAATTGCTCTTCAAATGTGATGCTACATGACACACTGTCAGTTTCCAAGTAGAGTTTTACAGTATTAAAAAACTTGAACCCGATAGTGAGATTTTTCATATTTAATAATTGTCTAAACATAACAGATTTGAATGACAGTGATTGCTTCACTGTGTACAGATGTCTCTAATGTTAATGTTAAATTAGATGTCTCTAATGTTAATCTTTCTAATGTTAAAACAGACATGTTAATGTCAGTTTTATGTTCTAGGAACACACATGTAAGGTAATAACATGAACAGGAGATATGATTTTGATATTCAATATCTTACATTTCCAAAAATCACCTTACTACATTTATGAGGAGAAAACAATACATAGTCATCTGCTAGTTGAGAGACTGATGCTTGGAGCTAAGATTAATGCCAAGTTTCAGACTTGTGCTTCACTCCACAAAGTAACGTAGGACAAGTTAAGATTTCCATTTGATAGAAGTCACTAGATGTTTCGTTATCAAAACCGAAACATCTAGAAAAAGTATAAGAAAGAAAGAAATGACTTAAAAAAAAAATACACCCAGTAGTTGAGATCCATAAGATCTGTGTTTTAATAACTAATTGATCCTCATAACAAGAATTCAGGAAGTGAAATTACAGTACACAAATCAAAATATAAACTAACCTATCCCCAGCTATACAATAATACATTAGGAATGCAAGCTCTGTAACAATATAAAAATGCTTTCACACACAGTAGTTGCAAAAAGCTGTTCTGTAATTCCAAGGGCTTGTAGAAAAAAAAAAGTCTTCCAGCATTCATCTTAAGTTACTGGCAACCTGTTGGGGAAAAATAATAATAATAAAAATATTACTGAGAAGAATTTAAAAACCATACTGATCGGAAATTTTCATTTGTGGGGTTCAGGCTAAGAAAATTGGCACTAGAGGGCAATGAAGCCCATAATAATTTGTATTTTTGTCAAAGTACACAAAAAATAGATTCCTTAACAAGAAATATACCTGTTTCAAATACACGTGACTATTACTGCAGGCTGCATACTGTTCTAGAACTGACTTCAGAATTTCAGGCATAAGAGGCTAAGATATGTCTTATTTAGCCACCTTAAAAAAAGAAAATGTTAATCTAACATCTTATGTGTATTCATTTACCAGCTGCCTTCCATGGATTACAAAAATCAAGTTCTGTACAAACTGAAATGAAATCTTAGTGCTCACACATTGTAATAAAGCCCCAACACACACCCCTTGTTTATGCTGGAATACTTTGGCATTCTTGCATTGCCCCCATCTCCTGAAATACCTTTAGCAATAGTTGTAAATGCTGTATGTAGTGATCACTTAAATTTATTTTTATGTTTTTGTACTAGATTATTAATCACCGCTTGCCAAGTAGATGAAACACCTACTTCTCCAATGTTTTTGCGCAGTAACTTGGGGGCAGGTCATCAATTAAGAAATCACGTAAGACTATACAATAAATATCACATTTATCTTTTGATAAGAAATTTCTTTTTCCATGGAAAGTTGCCCTAGAACGCATCTTGCCTTATGTCTGTGTGTTATTGTACACTGTCAGAGTCAGGACCCACTGCTTCACAGCGGTACTCACTCAGCCCCTGTGCGCAGCAGCGAGTCTACAGGCTTTAGCTGCTTAGTGGGAGCTGAAGTCTACAGCATGCAGCTGAGCTCATAGGAGCTTTATAGCTATGGAAACAGGAGTGGATGTTTGAAATGTACGCGAGATTACTGTCCTTTTCAGAAGTCTCTAATGTAGTAAGAGAAGGGAAGAGAACAGCTCACTTTATTACTTACATTCTTCCCATCTCTTCTCCTTTCCAAGCGGCAAAGACAGTCGTTATTTCAGGTTTTACCAAAAGTACCAGAGTGAGTGAATAACAGAGGATGAATACAACTATTGCAGTTCCTCAAAACTAACTATACATGAAGAAAACATCCTTGGTGAGGAGGCTAACAGGAGCCTGCTGAAGGGAGCTTCCTGGAGATTCTTGTACTATAACAAAAAGCACTGCTCTGCATGAATTTCAGACTACATCACAAATCAAGGAAAAATTCTTTTTTAGTCTTTTGAAGTCAGTAACTTCAAGCAACCCGAGGATTTGTTTCAAGGCTAGCAAGTGATTGTCTCACTTTAACTCTTGTTAGTAGCAGGGGTCTTGTTCTCGCCTTCCAATTCTTCCACTCCTGCTTGCGTCATGAGGTCTGCTATATTTTTTTCCAGGTCATCTATGCGACAGCTCATGTCATCAAGTTCATTGGAGTTAAGGAATATGATTGCAATCTAGCAGTGGTCAGGCTTTTGGTTGTTTTTGTCTGTTTTTGGTTTTGATTATGACTTTGCTCAAACTCTTATGGTCACTTTAAATGTATCTTACAAATCCCACTGGTAAATATACATTAAAAAATACTTCTGCATCTGTAGTGTATGGTAGCTACCTGACTTTAAAAAAGGATATTTCGCCCAATTATTTGGTCAGACATGGTTTGAAATTTGTCCTGCATTTGCTGAAGCAATGTCTGCACCTATTAGAAAGGGGAAAAAAAAGTCTGTTTTGTTTTCATTAAAAAGGTTGTCACAGTACTTAATCTTATATCACCTGAATGTATAACGATCTAAGATGTTTCTTTCATTGCTGCGCTCAACTGTACGCAAACTTTGCAGCATAATCCCATATTTAAGTATCATATCATATATATATAAAATGTACACACACATACGCACAAGAATTGAAACTCATTTTGCAGTTTCAAGATGTAGAAAAAACAGGACCAAACCCACAGCTGCTGTTTCCAGCATCCCACGTTAATCAGATGATCACATTGTTTTTGGTGTCAGAACAACAGCCTTTCCCTCCATGCTCCCACAACCTTGTTCTTACCCACATCCCTCCCAGGTGCTGACAACTCCTCCTTACACGGGGGGATGCTGCTTGCCCTGGCTAGCGGGCCAGCCAGCCTGGGAGGTGGTACTAGCAAGCGCTGCAGGTAAGCGAGTGGCTTTAGCGCAGCGCTAGGCAACACAACTCTAACGAACCTCTGACCTGAGGGATTCGGCAGAAACAATTCTATGGTGAAAGTGATTTCTAACGAGACCCGGGAAAAAAGGCCCAGGCAACCGCACAGGACCAACACCCCTCCAGCAGCAGCAGGCAGACCCGGGTTCCCCAGGCTGGGCCGCGCCAGGCCCCAGGAGGCACCGCCAGGGCCCGCGAACGGGGCGAGCCCGGAGGCTTCTCCGGGGCCTGTCCTTAGGGAGGCCGCGCTCCGCTCGGGGCTCCCCCCCGCCCTGGGACGGCGGGCCCGGGCCCGGCAGCCTCACCACGGCGGTGAGATCCTGCACGGTCTTCGGGTCGGTCTCGGCCATAGTCAGCGAGGGCGGCTCAGCGGACGCTCGCCTCCACAGCAGCGGCGCTTCCGGGCAAACTCCTCGCGACTTCCGCCGCCGCCGCCTCTCGCGAGAAGAGACGACTCCGGGGCATTCTGGGAAGTGTAGTCCGCGGTGCCCCGGTGCCTGAGGGGCCGGGCGGGGCGGGGAGCGCTCCGGGCGCGGGCGGGAACAATCCAGCGTCCGCCAGCAGGCGGCCCCCTGCCCTCCCCTGCCCTCTCGTCCCGCTCGTGTAGCAGGGAGGGCTGTGGCGTCGTGGAGTCACAGAATGAAGGTTGGAAAAGACCTTCAAGATCCGCAAGTCCAACCATCCACCTGACACCACAAGTCCGTGTCCCTACGAGCCACGTCCACACATCTCTTAAATACCTCCAGGGATGGCGACTCCGCCACCTCCCTGGGCAGCCCATTCCAACGCATAACCACCCTTTCCATGAAGAAATTCTTCCTGATATCCAACCCAAGCCTCCCCGCGCACAACTTGAGGCCGTTTCCTCATGTCTTATCAGTTGTCAGCTGAGAAAAGAGACTGACACCCTCCTCGCTGCAGCCTCCTTTCAGGTAGTTGTGGGAAGCGATCATGTCTCCCCTCAGCCTCCTCCAGACTAAACAGCCCCAGTTCCCTCAGCTGCTCCTCATAAGTCTCGTCTTCCTTCACCAGCTTCATTGCTCTTCTCTTTCAGCAACTCAGCGTCCTTGTAGCGAGGGGCCAATGCGGAACACAGGGCTTGAAGTGCGGGCTCACCAGTGCCGAGTACAGAGGGACAAACACTTCCCTCGTCCTGCTGGCCACACCATTTCTCATACAAGCCAGGATGCCACTGGCCTTGGCCACCTGAGCACGCTGCTGGCTCATATTCAGCCAGCTGCTGGCCAGCACCCCCAGGCCCTTTTCTGCAGGGCTGCTTTCCAGCCACTCTTCCCCAAGCCTCCACCGCTGCTACCGACGTCCTCCGGGAGGCCGTGGGAGCCCACGCACCCCTCGTGGGCCCCGGCCCCTCAGGATGCAGGCGGTCTCCCTGCTTCTGCCCCGTTCCCCAGAGGGTATGGCTGGGCCTCATCGCCCTCCTCTGCCCTCACAGCAGTTGTTGGTCCCCACCAGCAGTGGGGTGTGAAATGCAAGTGAGCGGGTTTATGCTTCCCGGTATATGCTGACCCCTGTGTTTTGCTATGTAGGAGGTGAAGTCTTGTAAAAATGTAGCACTTGGCACAACTGCATGGGAAGGGAAGGTGTTAAAATGGCTTTATTTTCAGCAGCATTAAGCTTAAACGTAATCTTATGCTTAGAATAAAAGCTTTCCTCATACTGAGATTTAGTAGTTTTGCTGATGCTCTTAAAAACTAACTTTGCTGGTTGGGGAGATTACAAGTGCATTTTTCTAGCCTCAGAAATGGTGCTGTCTGAAGCGGCCTTCACCCTTTTCAGCATTTAGTTTAGAAGGGAATGAGCAGTTAAGCCTGCCTAGCAGACAGCTGCAGGTAATCTGGATTCAGAAAGGGGCTGGCTGTAGGAATGGCAGCATTACGGATTAGCGGTGGAAGTCAGGGCTGTTACGTACATGGATTGATGATTAAAGGGAACACATTATTGTGGCATATTGTCTTCATGAGGGAAAGTACAAATAACAAAGTTGCATGCATTAGATTAAATTCATGTCTGCCACAGATTAATGATATGGTCCTTAAGATACTGTAAAGCTTCATAGAGTGGATTTTCACAAGGGGGATGGATGCAGGATAAGCATTTCCTAAGTGCAAATTTATAAGCTTTTTAGACCAAAGCTACTCATCTGTAGTTTTCGTTTGTGAAATGAGTTGATGTTTACGCAGCTTGCTTATTGTGTACTGAGATAAGATATAAACAAACTGAAGTCAACAAAAACATTGAAGGTGCATTTGTAAATGAAGAACATTTCCCATTAGCAGCAGATAATTCTCAAATGTCTCATTTCTAGTGAAAGCTGATATGCTGAAACGCTCTGCCTGATCCCATGAGTAGTAACAAATGTGAGATGCAGGGCATTTGCATTATTAATATGCCTTTTGGAACACTGCAGTAGTAATAAAAAAAAAAAAATTAGTGCCCATTTGGGGAAATTTTGTTGTCTGTTTAAAAGGAAATATAGCTTCTAGTTCTGAGAAATGCTAAGAAATTAACTCCCATTTATTTGTTTGATTTGTTCATGAAAGGTGGTTATTTTTATGATTCTAATTTGCATCACATAATCTACTGTTTCGAAAAGGTCATCATGTCTGGTCTGTAAGTGCATGCTGAAGTGGAGGTTTCTCAGCTCCGCTGAGTGCTGATGTGAGTCACACGGCAGCCAGTGGTGCTTACAGGGTCAGGCTGTGGCTGTTCTGCGGCTGCTGCCCAGAGGACGTGGGACAGCAGCATCTGGCTGGGGGCTGTGTCTTCCCCTGCATGATTTGAGCCTAGGACTATGCAACCCGGACTAGACAACATGGTGCTCACTGACAGGCCCTCTCCCCTGCGTGCGCCACGTGTTGCTCAGGTGGGCAGGGAAGCTGTGGCTTTCTGCAGCGAGTTCAGCAGATGCAAACACAGCAGGCAGAGACGCACACACAGCAGGAGAGGTCTGACTTGTATGTTTGTGCCTTCTCGTGCTGAGCTGAGGGTGACCTTTGTACTATTACATGTTCTCCTGGTAAAGATGAATTGCTGTGTCCCGCTATCTTCTTAGTATTTGCTGTTCATTAGGTAGTCTGGAAAAGGCAGGGAGCTCTCAGGAAACTGCATGGCATGTCAAGCCATTGGATGCCGTTTCTGTCTCTTCCAGAACAAAAAGTATGGATGGGCCTGATTCTCCAGCTTTTTTCTTGTGGGTGGTTTTGTTGCAGCTTGCCCTTGAGGATGAGACCTTCCTGAACTGGCTGCTGCACTTTGTAACTGTGACCATACTGACACCAGTCGTGGCAAGTTTAGATGGGGCGCTTCACAGATTCAGCTGGCGCCTCTTCTAGCTCAAACATCCCAATGCCATGTTCCACTTTAGGGTTTGGAAAAGCCCAAGATGGTTTTGATATCACTGAAAATGTCTGTCCACTAAACTGGTATAGCAGTCCGGGTTATGCAGGCAGTCTGACCAGACTAGCAAAGTGGTTCCTCAGGCCATGAAAATTTATATAAGCGTTGAACGGCTGCACATTTGTTCTCACATAACTTTAGGGATTTTTTTCATGGCAGGCTAAAACATTTTTGTTATTCACTTACTTCTTAGCATGGCAGAGTTAAACAATGACAAACTTAAAAATTGCAGGGTTCTGTCTCCTTTTTGAGACTGGATGCAGAGAAAATGTTATGCAAGGAGGACTGGTAGGATTAATGATCCTTTCACAGTCATGTTCAGAGGTTACTAAAATGAATGGAGATGTAGAAGGCTGAATACTCTTGCTAGCTTTTTCTGGCAAAGTCTTAATTTGCTGCGTTCTTTAAAATCAAGGGAAATTTACGAAGATTGACTTAAAAACAGTTAAAGAAACTCCTGCAAAATGCAGGGATATGTAATTCCAATGAAGAATGATTGGACCATACAGCACTAAGTCATTGTCAGGCTGTGTACAAAAGCAGGCACATTTTCAGTTTTCCAGAGAACCTGAAGTGAACTTTGCCTTTGTGGCAACATGATAGAGATTTCTGGTGCTGGCATCTTTAGATCTGATTCTGTTCCTATTTACTTTGTTGATGTAGGATTAGGGTTTAGCATAATTCTCACCAAGTAACCATTTGAAAAAAAAAAAGGCTGTTAATTTTACAGCTTATTTTTTGTGCCCGTTAATGTCAAAATCACTTTAAGTAGTGAATTCTACAGAATTAATTGTATATTTGCTGTTATGGCTGCTTTCCTGTGATCATAGTACAGGGATTGGGAGGCATCTAATGAAATGAAAGGGTAGTATTTAAAAAGCAGAATAAAATTTCCCAAAGGCAATTTTTGCAAAGACAGTTGTTTTTGCAAAAGACTGTGTTCTTACTGAAAATGCTGATGTGGGTTCTGTAATGACCTGAAAGAGCTGTGGTCCTATATTTACATCTCTTTTAAATTGCAGCTCTTCTGGAGGACCATTTTTCTGGTAGAATTCTGGTGCATTAGCTCCAGTTTAGAAACAGTTTAGAAAAGATGATGTTATTATGGCTGTGTATTCTGAGAGGCAGTAAGTAGCAACTATACTTTAATTGTTTTGACCATCAGATCTTATCTGGGCTCCCTGACGGCTTTCAGATAATTGTGGTAGTTCTGAGTATTATTTGTACAATGACTGTGCACTCAAACTGTTGCAACCATTCTTGCCTGCTCCCTCATTTCAATGTGCTGAGTTTATGCATCTTAAAGTACTCAGCACATAAAATCACAAATATTTTTTTATTTCAGCCAAAGACATAACGACGAAATCTTGAGAATGAAATTTTAATATCTCAATTGCAGCCTGAGTTGCTCACGGCATAAATTCTTGAGAAATTATAAAAATATAACAAACAGAACTCATTTGTTACTTCCAGAGGAATAACACTCTTTAGAGGCTGTCGAACTGTACTTAGAAAACAACAGTGAAAGGAAAAGCAAATGTTCAACATCATGACTCATGTGAATATTTAACTGGGTAACACACAAAGTATGGAAATAGCAAAACCAGATTGAGAATAAATGTAAAAATGATTTGTAGTAAAGCAGAAATCATTCACTTTTTTTTAAGACTATTCTTCAGCAACCAAAATAAATAGCTTTAGTATGAGTACTTCTCACTTGAAGTTAACTCCTGTTAAGAAATGAAATTATTTTTGCTGTAGTTATTCCCCTCTGGTAATTTATCCTGTATCTTGCATTTTCAGTCTTCAATCAGCTTGCTGTTACCTGCCGTCAGAACTGATCAAGGAGTACATCCCTGGGTGCTCCAGATCTTTTGGGCCACATGCAGGAAGAGGAAAACAAGCAAGGATTCGTTAAGAGTAGGCAGATTTCATTTCAGACAGTTGGACCAGAGCAAAGCGTGCAAAGTAAGATATGGAGAGATGAGGGATATTATTATATTTCATATGTTACTCTTTCACTGTCTCATTCCTCCTCACTCCGCCACTTCATTCTTGTACGCAGACACTTGAAAACGTTACTTCCTTAGCTTTGCTACTAAACCCTTTTGTGACTGAGAGAGGAGAAGCTTTTGTAATCTGTACTTTCCTGAAGGGAAAGACTTGCTGATGGTCACTGACCACAAAGCCAAAAACCCTTTCCGAAACTTCTGCTGAAGTACTGGAACGAGAAAGATGTTACACTGTTCTTTCTTTGGATTCATTAAGCTTTCAGCAGCAGAAAGCAATCAGAAGCAATGCCAAAGTGTGACAATGTGCGGCAATATCAGTTACCTAATAGTAACTGCTTTGTATTTCGTGGCAATGTTAATGCTTTCCTTACTGGCATATCTAGGGCCAGGACAAGAGGAACTGTGCTCAGGGACCAACCTGTAAGAGGACAAAGGAGAGATTGTAAGATTATACGTTGTTATTTTTAGTGGTACTGATACTTCTGTAAGGAAAAGGACAAGTCATATACGTATAAAAACAAGCGTTTTACTGGTAGAAGAGTCACCTAAATATTGATACTTTTATTGTCATCAGGTGAATCTTAAAAAAACTACAAAGATATGTTTTACCTTCACAGTGTCATCTGTCGTCTAGTAGACTCAGTGTTTGAAGTTGGTGGTCAAAGAATCCATGATTAACACAAGTACAAAAACATATACATGATTCAAATGATCAGCACAAGTGCAATTCATTTGGTAGCAGTTCATTAAATGCAATAATTAAATTCACCAAGGAAAATGCATGATTGTACAAGAGCAAAAAAGTGCAGTAACTTTATAAAGCTATTTGAATTTTGGTATTTTATATATGGGCACATTTTAAATCGAGCATGATAAAAGACTGCAGAGAGGTAAGTTAGTTCTCTTTATGTGAGAAAGTATAGAAGAGAACTTCTGGGTTGGAAGGAGCTGCTTGAGGAAGGAAGGGTGGAGCTCAGAGGGAGACTTTGTTTTAAAACTGCAACTTCCAACTCTATTGATGCTTTGATAAAACATTAATGAGGACCAGTGAATCTAGAGTCCCGTTATTTCTGATGGGCATCCAGACAGGCGCTGCCTGCGCAGGGCAGAAAAATCAGGGCTGTGGAATTCAGTTTCAGTTGAGTGCCAGGAAAGGACTGGGAGGAATTCCTATTGAGAAGGGAAAGTATTTATTAGTGTGAAATTATCTGAGCTGCTCCTTACATCCATGCAACTGCAGCTAAGGCAGAATGGGAAAAAGGGAAAGGGCCATACTCTGCTAACATGAAGTATTGCAGCCCTGGGCTCTTCTCGGCAGTTCTAAAGATAACGATCTCTCTTTAATACCCCTCTCTTCTAATACCCCTCTGCCAGTTTCAGCTCCAGCCAAACCCTTAACAACAAATACCAGCTGATTTTTCTGTAAAGAATCATAGAGTTTAGCCTCAGTGGAAGGGAATGAGCTTTGGGGATGCTCAGTACCTTAAAAGCAAAATGTTAATGTATAGATATTGAATCTTTCATCATAGCTATGTGGATTGTGGACCATGCGCCAAACTGAAATATTTTCTTCTCACATACATTGGTATTTATGACCTGCAGTGTCTGAAAACCTTTATTTTTAGAAACTTAGAAGTCTATTTTCACGTTCAATTAGAAGCATTCCAGAGGGCATCTCATTAAGGTTCCTGAAAAAAGCAAGCATGCCACAGAGACGAGGAATAATTTTGTTATACTAATTAACTGTAAGTGATTGGATTTTTCAATCAAGTGATTAGTGGGGGTGTTGGCTGTAAGTTTCTGTGGCAAAAGGAAATTTGCAGCACAGAAACAGAGAAGTTCTTAATGGAGATTCAGTTTCTTCTCTGGGAAGTGATGCCATTGAAAAGTTTTTTACCTTGCTGGGTCTAGCTGTAGTGTAGGTGGTTGTTCTTGGTGGTTTTTTTCTTTAGTACAAGTCACTACCTCTGTTAAAGTCGCTGACGAGCTGCTTTTGGAAGTGTTTGGGTGGCTCTCAGCACCCTAAACGTAGGAGTCGCAAGGTCCCAGTGAGATATGAAACTTGTGTCCAGCATCACTGGAAGAATCTCCCTTTGCTTTGAATCCTGCCATTTCATGATGATGCACCTTCAGAGCGGAGAAGCATGGAGCTGTTTTGTAGATTGTACTGCAGGGAGAGGAATTAGCTTGTAATCAAAGAGATATACTTGTGCTTCAAGAGACATTTCAGTGCTTTATCCACAAACCGAGCACTCAAGTGTGGGCGTCAAACTAACATCTGACCCACTTCAATGGAAGTTCATTGCTTTTGAAGATGTAGCCAAACTGTTTTCACTTGAATTTGGGCATGCAGTCCTACTATTCACACTCCCAAGTTAAGTGAATGATAGTCAGTAAGTGCTAAATGATGTATTTAGTTTTGCAGTAGTTTTTCTGAGCTAGAGGAACTGGAATTACACTTGGGCAGCAAGCTAGGTTACTTGCAGCTTTGAATTGAAATTATAACAAATAGAGCAACTGGATACTGTTTTGGCGGTCTGCACATTCAAAGCCTAATCAGTCAAGCCAGGAGATTACTTGAAAGTTCACAAGGGTATAGTTAATTAAGTTGTTTTGTGGTTTAACTCATAGACAGTTAAGCCTGCATCTTTATGGTTTTATCCTGTTAATTAACTGTCTACTTCTTTGCCAAAAGAGAATGTGGACTAAGAGTCTGATCCTGCAGCTTGCTGATTATCTACAGCCTTCCCATGGAATCACAGGTGCTGAGCACCTCAGGACATTGCAGGATTGAACCATGTTTGTTCTGCAGGGCTAGGTCAGCATCACACTGAAGATGGCAAAAACACAGCCTGCAAAACTACAGTCATTCCCTTGGGGAAGACACTGGAGGTTGTAGGGTATGCCAGATGCTAATTAAATGTTGGCTAGTTTCTCATTTAAATACTAGAAGTGCTCTCAAAGAGGCTTGGGCTACAAATGAACAGATAATATTTAATCTCAGCTGGTAAATTTGATGAGCAAAAAATAGATGCAATACAAGGTTATAATAGCAACCTCAGTAAAGGACACAAATCACGTTGGTTTGCTCTTCTGCAAAAAGCTTGTGTGAGCTGTGGGAAGAGAAGTGCTATGGAGGTTACAGACTCCAGCTGGGGAGAGATTTCCGTCAAATGATTGTTGAGGCTTGGATTCTGTAAAGTATATCCAAACAGTGACTGTAACTGCACAGTAAGATCTTGTTTCACCTTTCTTTTCCTGAAAAATCCTTATCGTCATTAATTGCAGTGCACTCACTCCGGTGTTAGAGAGCATTTTCTGAGAGATATCAATACTGTTATTCTCGTGTCTTCTAACTACATTCATTAAATTTGTCATTCTATTAAAAGAGCTTCTCCGCTGTAATGATTTCACAGTTATGTCTGAATTACAGTTGTTGTCACTTTTTAATATATCTCCATGTACAGCTTGTTTGCTGAAGTCCTCATTTCTTTCCACAAAGATCACACAATGATTTATTTCCCAGTTTTAGTTTTTTATGCACAATAGTGAAATGTTCCTTTATTTTATTTCTTGCCTTCTCCTGGATGAGCAGTTAAGTTTAGGTATGTTATACCTTTTGAATGTTAACTTTCTATCCAGAATTATCTGAAAAGAGGTGTGTTCAATTTGGACTCTTTTATGAGAAATTAAGGTAAAAATGCATACTTTTTAAAGATATGTTTTAAAGAAGTAATGCACATCTCCACATAGAATGCTATTAAGTCTTGAAATTCCTTTATGGGCCTATCAGCTCCTCAGAACTAAACATTAATCATTAGCAAGTGCCTGGCACTAGGGTCATTGTTTCTTAAATTATTTCTGACTGTGTTTTATGTTCAATATTAACTTTATTGTTTGGTGGGGGCATAAAATGTTGTGCTTAAAGTTGTCTTGCATCCATCTTAACTAATTATAAACTCTACTATGTCTTCTTTAAATTTGTTGTTCAGTCCCGGCATAGGATGATGTAAAAATGTCAAGGTCATCTCAGTTCAAATACACTTACTTTTTATATAAAAATTTTCAGAAGTATGAAAGGAATGTTTCTTACTTATTCATGCTGGTGTTTGCAAATCAGGTGTAGCTGAGCAGAATATTTAGGGTGACATTAATGATAAAAAAAAGAAGCTGAAATTTTAAATTTTGAATGAAGTTGGATGAGATTTATGTGAAAATTTCTTAAAGAATTCATTAGCATTTCTATTGCTTTCAACAAACAAAGCTGGATGTATTTAATTATAGTAAATACTTCACATGTGGAGGAGAATAGGTAACTATTTTCAGTGTCTGCTCTGCCAAGGTATTTTAGCACTCTGTTATTGAATTGAAAGAAATTTGGCAAATCAGTTGGAAATTTACAACTAGTCCGAGACAGCCAAAGTTTTTCCTCATTGAAATTTGAAATGTTTACTTCCAATTCTAACTCTGTAAAGCCATGAGAAAGGTGACATTTTTAAAGGGACAGAGACGGCACCTGGAGAACAAATGGACAAATGTGGAAAGGGGCCAATTAGGTGGTTCTGCAGCTACTCTGAATAATGAGGTAATTATAAAGGCTTTGCAGAATGTGTAAATCTGCAACACTGGACATCCTGGAGCAGTGATAGCTGATTCATACTCTGAATGAATCTAGTAATAAATTCCTGTTGATTACAGGGCAATCACAATTAGGTCAATGCTGAACTCTTTTGCAAAATCTACCCACTAGGGAATGAATAAAACTGGCATTTGTTTGTTCAGTGTAATGAAAGGAATGTGAAGGTTTTCTAATTGCAACATCCAGGCAAATAGAGGTCTACATTTAGTTTCCCAGATTACTCATTAAAATCACTTCATTTCCTGCCCAAACGGTACACCATTATACACCGTTCTTTAGATGTTAGGAATGTTAAAAGTGATGCCTGCAGTCCCATAGCGTTCTCTGTTAATTGTTCGTGTGCTAGAAGAAGAGTTTCTGAGTGTGGACAGCAAAAAAGGACTCCTCCATATTCATCATTCTTTTCCAAATTTTGGGCCATGTTGTTAGCAATTCAGCATGGTACATAAGCAATGAATACCATTCTGTGCCGCAGTGCTGGACAGCTGGTCCCCAGATTTTGTACAGAACTGTTTTACAGCCTGTTTGCTTGGCATACAGCAGTTCCCTGCTAAATTATTCACTTTATTTTGTGGCCAAGAGACTGGATGCTTGTGACATGTCAAATGAAATTCAGTCACTACATCTGATGTAAACAAACTCTCAAGACTTGTCTCTTTCAGGAATAGAGCTTTTAATAATGTGATCATCTTCTCCCAAACTGTCCTTAGCACTCCAAAGGGAGGCATTGATAAAGCGAAGGCAAGATCCTCATCATGTAGTGGTGGTGCACTCCCTAGCCTTAGGCCAGTTTAGGTCAGATTGGGGTGAGAATGAGTGGGGCACTGTCTGTGCGTAGGCATCAGAAAAGGAAAAGGCAGTTTGCTCATGTGAATCCACACCAGAAACCACTGAAGTATAAGGGGTCTTTCCAATAACCCTAACTGAGACTTGTGCCTCACGTGGATCCATTTCAACAGATAGTGGGGCAGAAGGACACAACACATTTGTGGACATGAGCATTTTTTAAGTAAAATCTGTCTTGTTTGCGGGCAAACTCATAGGTTTTGGGATCTGACTTTGGATTTTGGCACTAGACCCAAACCACATCACTTGTCTTTGTGTGAGAGACATTTAGTTTTTCAGCCCTATCGTTGAGGGGTAAGGAATGGGGTGGAGCATAAAAGACAGGTGTGTGCATATTGCCCCTGCCAGAGAAAGGAAAGATTGTGTGTTTAAAAAATTACAAAGTGGTGCTATGAAATTCAAGCCATGAGATTTAGGTTTCCTGAAGTTGTAAATGTGGCATGGAAGCCCCATATGTGTAATTTGTTCTACCACACAGCAAAGACTGATAGCACAAAGGAGATTTTTTTTTTCTTC